>NW_021025125.1:1961108-1986956 GCF_004153795.1 Camellia sinensis
GCCACCACTATTGCTACCACACCCCCACCACAAATATAGAACCATATGCATCCAAGTCTTCCACCAAAGCATTAAAAGCGAAATGTTGACAGAACAAATACAGAAGAAAAAGTTAACAATTATCATGTCTTGATTCTTTTCACTCTCCAAGCAGAAAATTTACAAACCCAACAAATCTCGCTATATGTGATCGTCATAGTTACTATGCTTGCATCTTCTTCCTCCTTGCTATCTCACAGCCAATACAAAGAGCTCCTATGAGAAAACTATAGGCCAGAAATTGATCACCTGCAACCCCACTCTATAGAAGAATGAAAATAATTGTATTGGCTTACCTTTGAATGAGGTAGAGAGCCATGTATATATAATGAATTCATATTACAAACAAGGAAATAAAATTGTCAATGCACTAAATCCGTGATTCAAACAATCATGGATTTTATACATACTATTTTAAACAAAATATTCAAATTTCCTAATTCAACACTCCCTCTCAAGCTAGCGTGAAGGCATTCAACAAACGTAGCTTGACAATGGATGATTGGAGCAAAGTCGGTCCCACAAACTTTGTGAACATGTCTGCTAACTACTAAGAAGAAGAGACAAAGGATGGATTTAAATACCAGTTCGAACCTTTTCTCTCATAAATTATATATCAACCTCGATATGCTTGGTATGCTCATGAAACATAGAATTAGAGGATAACATAATGGCAGATTTGTTGTCACAAAATAAAGAGGAATGAGTAGTCTCCTCAAAATCCAACTTTGCTAGAATAGAGTAAAGTGATAGAATCTCACATGTTCTATGTGCCATAGCCCGATACTCAGCCCTTGCAAAAGACTTAGAAACAACTGCTTTCTTTTTACTTTTCCATGATAAGATTGTCACCTTAGAAAGTATAGAAGCCAGAAGTAGAACGCTGATCAGTCCTAGATCCTGCATTGTCAGCATCAGTGAAACAGGAGAGTCCAGATTGATTACCAGCTATGAAGAACAATCCCAAGTTAGGAGAAGTTTTCAAGTACCTCAAAATGTGATGGACCGTGTTAAGGTGCTCTGTACGGGGTGCATGCATAAACTGACTCAACACAAACCTCAAGCGTTAAGTTAGGTCTAATGTGGGTCAAATAAATGAGACGTCCAACAAGATGTTGATATATGCCTGGGTTGTCTAGCAACTTATGAGACTCTAATGTGAGATTAGGATTCATAAGAGTAGAAGTAGGTTTACACCACCAGTATCCTTAAGCAAGTCAAGAGTGTATTTCCTTTGAGACAAGAAAATCCATTGTCTTGAGTGAGCCACCTCAATTCCCAGAAAATATTCGAGACATCTTAGATCCTTGATATCAAAAGTTTGGCCTATGTCCTTCTCTACTTGACCAATGTAGAACAAAAGCTTTTTTGAAGACATAAAACTCAAAGATAGGTACTTTCTGTGGGTCCTGATGGATTTAACTGATTTGCAGGTTTAACTTGCTGTACTAAATAGCAAGAAGTTCTCATGTCAAAAGAACAATCTTGGAATTTACAATATACCATGAATTTCCTCCAAAATAGTCTCTTTTTTTTTAAAAAAAAAATAAAAAAAATAAAATAAAAAATAAATTTGATGTGCTTTAATCTGTATCTGATTTGATATTTATTTTCTAGTTTAAAAAACTAAATCCAATTTCCCATGTGTTCTAGGGTATGGAACTTGACGTTCATGTACTCAAGAAAATGTCCACTGATTATGCAGTGGCCAAGGAACTGGCAATCAAAGGTATCATAATACAGCTATCATCTTCAAATTTATGGAATGATAAAACATAGAATTATGTGTTGAATATTTCTGAACGATTCAACCTCGTGCCGATGCCACCATGTGGTGCTTGTGCACATCAGTCTGAAAAATTGGGCCTAAGCAGACTTTGAATGACTACAATTTCCTTTGGATTTGGAATGCCATTTGCTTTTATTATATTATTACTCCCTCCGTCTCAAAATAATGATTCCTTTTGGGAAATCTAACTTTTTTTGATAGTACAATTATTGCACTATAGCGATCCCGGTTTTATCCCGACCTTTGTTGTGTTCTGGACTCGGATTCTTTGATTGTATATTGTTGTCTATGTCTTGTTTCCATCCTTTAATTCTTTGAAATTGAGTTTTAGGACTTGTTGGGTGAGTTTGGAACAGATTGGTTGTTAGTTGGTATAAATGGTTGTTGCCCAGATTTTGGTCTCTATGCTCGAGCGAGGCTTTTTGCGCTCGAGCGAGCCTTGTGTAATTTGCTGCTTCGCTCAAGCGAGTATTGAGGGTTTTCAAGTTACTTTCCTAGACGCAGCTTTTCTGGAAGAGTGAAGTTCTTCGCTCGAGCGAGGCTTATTACGCTCGAGCAAGACTTCTTGCGCTTGAGCGTACGTCCGCGTTTGTGGCAGACCTGAAGCTTTGCATTCTGTGCTCGAGCGAGACTTCTTGCGCTCGAGCGAGGTCACTTGTTGTGTCTAGTCGCTCGAGCGACAACTCCTTCACTCGAGCGAGCCTCTCGTATATCAGTTCATAGCAACTCATTTTTTTCACAGATTTTTGTATCTTTTCACCCCAAAACCCTAGATCGGCTCTCCCTCTCCCTAAAGGTCCCTTTCTCTCTACATTTTGACCTCTATCCTTTGATTTCTACACCCTTGAGCCTTGGTTAAAAAGGTAGAGCACCTTGAGGGCTCCGTGTTGATCCGAATAGATCTTAGTTACGGCTTGCTTAAAGTGTCTCCATCTCCTCCTTTTCTCTCCTAACTTGAGGTAGGGATATTCTACTCTTTAATATGGGTTTTAACCTAGGTATTTGTCATTTTATATAAATTGCGGGATTTGGGGAGAATTGGGTGAAGTTAGGGTTTGGGTTTTGATTTTTGAAAGAGGGGTTTTCAATATTTGGAACCATATGCGTATGAGAGGTCTTGAACATGATATTGCTTGGGTATGATTGGTGAAATTTGGTCTTGGGTGTAATATTTGGGAAAGGGGAAAAATTGCCCTAATTTGAATTGAATAAATTATTTTGTATAAATAATGAGATTGATGTGGAAATATGAAATTGGAAGGACGTGTAATTGAATGGTGTAGTTGGGTTTGTTAAATCACTCACCTATGCAAAATTTGGCAATTTATCTATTTGGTAAATTTGTTTATCTGTTTAGAAAGTATCTATTTTGGGCTATCGGTGGAGGATAGCTATAATTGCTGTAGAAACTGCATGAGAACTAGGTAAATTGAAACTAGCCATATGAACTATGTCATTGAATATAACAATTGATTAAATTGTTGAATATGTGAATTTGGTAGTCATTGTATATGACACGTTTTTAAATATATTGTATATGTATAATTGTTTGGGAGGAGATAGGGGATCTAACGCCCCGAAAATAATCCATCAAGATGAAATACTTTACTTAACATTCACTATATAAATATAACGAAACCTTCAACCTTTACATCATTAATCACCGGTTTCATACAAAAATTCCACATGCGAATTATACATTCAAGGATGTTGAATACATGAATCTATAGCATGTAGAGCGTCAAGTTTCAAAATAAATAAAATGCCCTCATGGGCTACAACTTCCAAGGCTTAAGCTCGGTTACACCAAAGTGGGCTCCCGAACCCATACAAAAATAGCCCTTGGCTAGCAATTAAATCACAACAAAATAGAGCTATCCACTCTTCACACAATATATTCACGCCCTCAACTCGGGGGGATCAGCAAATCTTTACCTGCACCAAAATCCCATAGGGGTGAGCATAAAGCCTAGTAGAGAATCCTTACAAAGTATATACAGTTATGCTAGACTTTCCAATATTAAATACGATGCCATACAATGCCAGTTTAAAGGAAATTTCATGCAGATGCTCTTCTTGAAAATCATCAAGTTTCAACAATAGTTTAAAATCACAATAATTTAAAATCTCAATAATTCTGAAATCTCCAATTTTAATCAATAGGGGCGGTAAATACGACTCAGGTACCTCATCTGCGCGTGTTTTCGGTCTTTTACCCCGGATACTTAGGTCAACTTATCAAATTCATCTACATCTCTTAACCGGACTTACCAACATATTTACCCCGTACATTTCAAAAATAGTATTTCACATTATTCCTTTCTCAAGCAAAATGATTTCAAATCTCAACTCAACACTTGCAATAATAGATGCCAAAAATGTTTATACAACATGCCAAAGCTAAATAAAAATCTTGTAATAATCAATTGAATGAATGTGCAATGCCGTAATTGGTTGTTTTTTGACATAATATTCACAATACACAATAATGATCAACTTCCTTTTCTCCTTGCAATGCTATTCCACAAATAGCCCAAAGTTTGTTACCAATCATCACCATTACAATAACATGTCCACAATCCATACACTTCCATTACTTTCACCATTTCTAATGATATCGCAAAATTTTAAACAACACTTTCAATCTCCAAAATTTTTATGAGTAGAGGAGCCCAACATCACTGTGTAGTTATACAAGCATTTATAATTAAACAAGGAAAACTCTCCACTTTCCATACTTGCCAAGGCACACCATTATGAATTTATATATATTTATACACAATGGCAAACATAAACCCTCATATTCTTTTATTCAAGAAAATCCCCAAATTTCTAGGTTTTCTTCTCTACAAAACACACACACACACACACACACACACACACTAAATACTTGAAAGGGACTTGAAGTAACACCCCATCTTCTTACTTAAGAGGATTTCACTCTCAAAATGCCATCTTTAGAAAGGTTTGAGATTTTTTTTAAAACCCACATGTGAAAATCTCTACATCTTGGCTACATCATCAAAACCATATAATAACTTCAAGAAAACTTTTAAATCAACAACAATATAGCAAAACATGTATATATAACTCAAGAAATCCCTACCTCAAGGTTTGATGATGAAAGGGATGAAACACTAGAGTCAAGATGGAAGATTCTTTAATTTCCACTACACCAAGAGGAGCCCTAGCTTTGATCTTCAAGATTAGAGAGGGATGATGACTCTAGGCTCAAAGGATCACAAGAAATCAAAGATCTTGAGTGCCAGATGAGGGTTTTTAGAGAGGAGGAGAAGTAAAAATGAGGTTTAGAGTGAGATAGAGAGGCCCCAAATATGATACAAATTCGGCCGAAAGACATAAAAAAAAATAGAGATTCGGACTGCCAAAATTCCATACGTACGGAGCGCTTTCCCCGCACGTGCGGTGGTCCTTCCCGCACTTCATTCCGCACCTGCCTTTTAGGCAGTGTGCAACCTCCCACAACTCGTCCTACCCCGCACGTGCGGCCTTATCCCCCGCACGTGCGGCCCCTGGCCCAGCTGCCCAGAAAACTCTCAGCTCTATTCTATGCACTTCGGACTCGACCTAGTACTCTCTGGAACTAGTGAAGAATCAACACCGAATAAACAAGAACGAAAAATTATTTGAGAAAGGCTTCCGGACATCGCAAACCCAATGAAAACAAAAGTGAAGTGACGCAAAAAATGACACCGGTCATCACAGCACCCTTGGGGATTAGTTGGGCTTTGATTTGGACACCCCGGTGCCAATTAAAAAAAAAAAAAAATCAGCCTTGGATTGGAATGGCAATGGGGTTGGGTATCCATTTTGGATTGGTCATCCTGAACCAAATTCATGTCCTTCATTAACACTTCTTCAGATCTTTTTTTAATATGTTAGCGTTCATGGAAGGATTGCCTTGCCTATTCTTCTCTTTTTCAATATTGTAGTCTACAATTTAGCTTATGGCCAAGCTTCACCTCGTCATCTCTTATTTGTTATATGTATAATGTCTACAGTGAACCTCAATGAGGCTTAGTCAAGGATTTTGCTGCTTATTATTTCACTTTGGGGCAGTTTGAAGGCTAATAATAGTTTTTTATTATCACTTTCTCTCTCTCTCTCATTTCATCTGTTATTTATTTGAATTTAAATTATGCTGTTTCTTGGAGTCACTTTTGCAGAAGAGTTTTTGCAGACTTTACGAGTGCCTAATCCGAAGAGTAATGGTAAAAGTCTTAACATTCTTGTCATAAAATCTGTGTTTGTTTATATATATATATATATCTCAGCCAAACATTCCTTTGCCAGAAGCCCTTGCCCTTTCCTACTTGTGCATATTCTGCTCTATCATTTATCAGAGCCATATGAACTCCACATCTTTCATCTACATCACTGGTGCCCCTAACCCTAATAGTATAAAACTCACCTGAACTTCATTATGTATTATCGGCAATGAGATTGAAGGATGAATATCTATACTATTATTATATGTGAACACACTTGGTGAAGTGTCACAATGAATTTTTTCCCCAAAACACCCATGCGTGAGATAGTTTTTTTGTTTGTGTTTCTTTACCATAGAAAGGGACAATTATGTAATTGCAAGCCAATACCCATGTTCATAATAGAAACTCTTTACAGTTTCAACCATCAAATCTCTTCTCGATTTCAAAAAATAATAGCACCCGCACCATGTGGGCTCAAATGCAAGCATTATATATATATATTGGGGACTAATTTATATGGTTGCTAATTTTCATTTATTTCTATAATTGTTTGATTTGGTTTGTGTCAATTGGCAGGAACGTCTTTTGGGACTTCTTCAAGTTCCAGGGGGGATTATGGTAAGTATATCTACTATATTTTCATATCAATTTATTTTATTGAACTCTTCTATTCTATATCTTATTTTGAGTCCTTGACTAATTGGTATTATTTCTTCAACTGCATATTCATCTATGTTACTTGTAAAAACAACTCCTTATGGCAAAATTTGAATGAAAAAAATACCCTTGATGGAAGCAGGAGTTAAACTTTTTAGTTTGATTATTATTGTAATTAAATGGGGTATAGGACCACTCTGCACGGAAATTGGACAACTTGGAGGTTTGGTTTGGTTAAATTTTACTTTTACTTCATAATAACTATCTAAAGCAATCAGAAAAATTAATAAAATTAACAAATAATCAATAAATTGGCTTTGAATAGTTGTTTGACCAATAATCTAGCAGACGTAAGTTTTTCAAAAGTTAATGTTCACTATTCAGGGAAGTAAAGACACTAGCTCAATTGGCACTTTCTTTTATTTTCCATGTACCTACAAAAGATTGGTTCGAGACTGCAGTTATAAGCTTCTTCAAGCTTTTTGGTGAAAACTATGATTATGAACTGTTAACGAAGCGCAAAGAATGCGAGCCTCTTGTGGGGCTCTATAAAGAGGTACACTTTTTCCACTTTATAGAAGCATTTAAAATAGTTAAACAAATGATATATTAACGTATTGCCAGTTTTTTTTTTTTTTGAAGGATTCGTAGTGTTCAGTGGAAAGTAATGTTCTTACTGATTTTTTTTGTGAGAGATTATTTTGTATCCACATTAGTAGGCATGTTTGAATGATAAGTCTTACTTATGAGGTATATTTTTCTTTTTTTCTACTGGGCAGTGCAAGACCAATAAATTGAGCCATTGTGATGTGTATTTGGAACAGAGGCCTGAAGGTTGTCCCGACTTCAACAAGGTTGAGTTCTAGTTTCTCTATTGTGTTGGATCCTCACATATGGTTGAACATATCATGTTTGTTTTTTGGAATTAGTTTTTTCCTATAAATATAAAAGCCACACTTGGGGGAAATAAAATTTATTATTCAGGTTGATTTTACATTTTATTATTATATTTTTCATTTGCAACAAAAATTGGATAATGTTAAAACAGAATGTGATTACTAGAGAGCCGGAGGACAAGAAGTCCTCCAAAAAGGAAAAAAAAAAGAAGTAAATAGTGCCTTATGTTTTACATGTCAAACAATGGTTTAAATCGAAGATGGTAAGAGAGTAAATAGAGCCCCCAAAAGACCCCCCAAAAGACGATAGACTTCCATAAGACATTAACATCCTTTGTCTTGTCCTAATAAATTCTAGCATTTCACTCCAACCAAATAATCCAAAAAATTGCACAAAAGAAGCAGTCCCACAACACTTGTGCCTTCTTTTTACGGCCAAAACCTCGAAAATCAATCAAAAGCTAATGGGAGGCACTTCCATAAGGCTTTCTTAAATTGAAGTATTGAATTTTATTACTCGATGCTTGTGAACTTTAGGTTAACATGGTTTAATCTTTTTGTGAGAGGGCTACATCCCCTTTTGATGCCTTCCATTTTGAATTTTCTTACTGATAAGTTAATTATCCATTCCTTTTTAAGTAATAGTTGTGCCTAGGTTACGCGGTTTCATTTGGGAAACCCCTCACCATAGCTATTAGAATCCTAATCCAGATCTTACGATCCATTTGGGCCAAATTGGTCTGTAAAAAATCCCACGTAAGTAGGGACCTTTCGATCCTAATTATAGGATAGCGGAACCTGAATCTAGATCTGATCGTACTGATCCAATTTGGAAGCACTGTTTTGTATTGGTTGGGCTATTTTATGGTAAATTTTATGTTTGTTGCCTAAATACCAATTTTCTGTGTTCCAAATCAATAAAGTAAGTCATATCAATTAATATATGCTAAGGAAAACAAACTAGGAAAATAGAAATTCAAATATTAAAGTAATTAGGAAAACTAACTAGCTGAAAAAACAAATCTCTATTTCCCTCTCTTTCTATAGTTGCATAGTAGATTATTCAGGAGACCTTTCCAATAATATGTTTCACAAAGTGGCTTACTCTGTCTTAAAGTATTCCCAACTTTCTACTTATGCAAAAAGTGTGTTGGCACCTTTACATGTGAAACATCTTTTTCGGTACTAAGTTTAAATCCAAGTCTGTTTGTCGCTTTATAGGAACCAAATGTAAGCACTTCAAACTTTTCTTTCACGGATATTTCGTCCGCGGGAAGCTGTCAACCAGGACCCATGTATTCTTTCACGGATATTTCGTCCGCGAGCAGCCATCAAACGGAACCCATGTAGACGTAGGCTATACAAGCATTACAATTGCCATTTTACGGATATTTCGTCTGCGGGCTAGGCACCCATGTATAATTTCGGGACTTTCACCCAGAACACTCCGGCCAACTTAATTATAATGGAGTTCATCCCCTTTCTCCTCCCAAACAATTATTCATACATATGCAATGTATTTAAATACAAACTCAAAGTATATCCTCTTTCCACTCCCAACTAACCGTACATATTCGATGTATATAAGTATAGTCATATTCAATGACAAGCACATGCAATTAGTTTCAATTCACCTAAACCACATGCAATTTCTACAACAATCATAGTTATCCTTCACCGATAGCCCAATACAGTTATTTCTAAACAGATGTAAAATCTCATAACAGATATTTTATTTAACACTCCCAAAAGAATGAGTTAATACATAACCAATTTCACCATTCATATCATTATCCTCTCAATTTCAAGTTTTCAATGCCAAATCCAATTATTTGTTCAAAATAATAGTCTGATCCAATTAGGGCAATCTCTCCCATTTTTCCCAAATATTAACCAAGTGCCAAAATCATCAAATTAGACATAGCACAACATTATTTTCAAACCCCACAAGCATTAATTTCACCTACACCCAAAGCCCCTCTTTGTATTTTATGTTCCAAACCCTAGGTTTGTTTTAAAAATTCCCAAATAACACCATTGTTACACAAATGACAATAACTAAGCCAAATATCATATGAAGGTGTAGAAAGATCCCTACCTCAAAGAGAGAAGACGAGTCAAGCAAGTGTGGAGTTCCAAGAATGTCGAAACACACTTTTACTCGGTTCAAAACGAAGATCTTGATGAGCCCTACCTTTTTCTCAAACGCACTATGGTGGAAATCCCAATGGATCTAGATAAAATCCTAGAGAGAAGGTGGATTCTAGAGAGAGAGGCTCAAGAACAAGCTTTTTGGAAAGTTTTAGAGAGAGAGAGAGAAGAAAAAGTGATTCAAAATGTCATCTTCTCTGACTGTTATATACGCAATCCGCTCGAGCGTGGGAAGTGATGCTCGAGCGTCAGACACAGAAGTCCGCTCGAGCGTGAAAAGTGTTTCTCGAGCGAGAAATACACACTTTCAGAAGTTCTGCAGATGAAGGTCCCTGCTCGAGCGTGAGAATCCCCGCTCGAGCGTCAGACACAGACTCCTACTCGAGCATCGAATGCACTCTCTAGCATCTGCAGACCTAAAAAAAATGTTGAGAGTTAAAGAATTCTGCTCAAGCATGGGAATGGCTGCTTGAGCGGAGGAGCAAAATTTGTGAAGCCCGCTCGAGCGGAGAGGCCAAAATCTGTGCAACACAAGTTTTGAAAAGAAAGCAATGAACCTATTCCAAACGCACAATTACAATCCAATAACTAAAAATAAAGGGGAGACAAGGGAAACAAGACATGAATAATCTTTCAAACCCATACAACCCGAGTCCAGAATACCACAAGAGACAGGTTAAAAATCGAAATCTTTATAACCTCCCCCCTTTAAAGAATTTCATCCCCGAAATTACAAATCAAGCTCACAACATAATTAAACCATTCACAACAATGTTATTCTCATAAGTCCATCACTATGACCCATTCTCCGGTCATCCATACCCATGAACTCGATACACAAGGTCCACATTGAAGATACATTTTACAATTTCCCAAATATTTGCAATGTTTAAATCAAAATTCAAATTTTCAAAATTTCACGTGGCATATACAATGCTTCCAAAAGTGACACAACACATAAGATATTCCACATTCTCAAAACATATACAATGCTTATATAGAATCCATGTTTCCAAAATGCCCATAACATATGCAATGTTTTCAAAATTTCTTAACATATACAATGTATATAATTCTCATCGTCATGATCGAAATCTCAATACGAAATTAAACATCAACAAACAAGTCCGGGTATTTCTCTCGGACTTCAAACTCATGCTCCCATGTCGCTTCCTCGACCCCATGATGTTTTCACAATACCTTGACCAAGGGAATTGTCTTGCCTCGCAAAACTTGGTCCCGCCTATCCAAGAGCCTCACCGGTCTCTCCTCATACCAGGCATCCTCATCTACCTCTAGGTCTGTCCAATCCAGCATGTGTGATGGATCCGGTTCATATTTCCAAAACAAACTAATATGAAACACGTCATGCACCCCGAAAAGTTATGGCGGTAATACTAAACGATAAGCAACCTCCCCAATTCGCTCAAGGATCACAAAAAGGCCAATAAACCGAGGGGATAACTTCTCACTCTCACTCTTTCCAAATTTCATCAAACCCCGTCTAGGTGATATCTTCAATAACACATGATCCCCCACCTCAAAAGACAAGGATCTCCTCCTACGGTTTGCGTAGCTCTTTTGGCGACTCTAGGCTGTAACCAACCTTTTACGAATAAGTGCTACCTTCTTCGTCGTTTCCTGTACCAACTCTGGGCCCAACAAAGGTGCATCACCCACCTCGGCCCAACATACCGGAGTTCTACACGGTCGGCCATACAAGGCCTCAGATGGTGCCATGCCAATACTTGATTGAAAACTGTTATTGTAGGCAAACTCCACCAAGGGCAGGTGCCTCTCCCACGACCCCTTAAAATTAAGCACACAACCTCGCAGCATATCCTTAAGGATTTGAATAGTACGCACTGACTGTCCGTCAGTCTGAGGATGATACGCAATACTAAAGGTCAACTTAGTGCCCAAGGCACTTTGTAAACTCTGCCACAATCAGGCTGTGAAACGCGAATCTCTATCCGAAACGATCGTCATAGGGACTCCGTGCAACCTCACTATGTCCCTGATATACAAGGCGAGATGGTCTATTGAATCACTTACGCGCATATACAAGTCGGCAAGATGATCTACTGAATCTCTCACGCGCATAGGGATAAAGTGTGCCGACTTAGTCAACCGGTCTACAACCACCCAAATAGCATCACTACCTCGTTGAGTCCTCAAAAGACCTACAACGAAGTCCATAGTGACATGCTCCCATTTCCACTCGGCAATAGGCAAGGGTTGTAACAAACCCATTGGTCTTTGATGTTCGGCCTTCACTTGCTGACAAGTACGGCCCTTAGACACAAAAACTGCCACATCCTTCTTCATACTTCGCCACCAAAACTGGCGACCCAAATCACGATACATCTTAGTACCTCCCGGATGCACTGCAAGGCGTGAATGGTGAAACTCTCGGAGTACCTCCTCTTGGCAAGACTCCGACACGCACAAACGGTCTCGGTATCTCACACTCATGTCGGGATACACAGTCAAACCCTTCGCAACCTTCCCACTAGAGATCTTCTCCCGGAGGGATTCTACCTCAAGGTCACCTCTCTGTGCCTCTAACACTCGACTCATAAGTGTAGGCTGCGCAACTACAGAAAACAAGGCCACAGACTCAACAGATTCACCCAGAAGCAAATCAAACTCGCCAAGTGCACCCAACATTTCCCACTCCCGGATGGCTATACAAGCAACATCACTAATGGATTTCCTGCTAAGGGCATCGGCCACAACGTTGGCCTTCCCCAGATGATAATGCAACTCGAAGTCGTAATCCTCAATAAACTCCATCCACCTCCTCTGCCTCAAATTCAAGTCTCTGAACTCCATCCATCTCCTCTGCCTCAAATTTAAATCTTTATAAGTAAATAAGTACATCAGATTCTTGTGATTAGAAAACACTTCAAATTTCTTACCACACAGATAATGCCTCCAAATCTTTAAGGCAAATATAACCGCTGCTAACTCTAGATCATGAGTGGGATAGTTCCTCTCGTGTGTTTTCAGTTGACGTGAGCCATAGGCCACTACTTTTCCCTCTTGCATCAATACACAATCCAGACCTTCCCGTGAAGCGTCACAATAAACCGAATAGCCCAAACCCTTCTTCGAGATAATCAACACTGGAGCTGTGGTAAGTCTAACCTTAAGCTCTTGGAACGATTTCTCACAAGTCTCATCCCACACAAACTTGACTCCCTTCCTCGTTAGCCTAGTTAAAGGTGAAGCTAGTCTGGAGAAATCCCTCACAAATCGACGGTAATACCCGGCTAATCTCAGAAAACTGCGAATCTCAAAGGCATTCATAGGTTGTAACCAATCCTGCACTACCTCTATCTTGGATGAATCTACAGTCACCCCTTCCCCGGATACCACATGACCTAGGAATTTAACTTCTTTCAGCCAGAATTCACACTTCTCAAATTTAGCATACAACTTATGGACTCTAAGCAATTCAAGCACTACCCGTAAGTATTCCTCGTGTTCCTCATCAGAAGGTGAGTAAAGCAAAATGTCGTCCACAAAGACGACCACGAAACAATCCAGGAACTCATGGAAGATCTGGTTCATCAAATCCATAAACACCGCTGGAGCATTAGTTAGTCCAAAAGGCATCACAAGAAACTCGTAATGGCCATACCACATACAGAATGTCGTCTTCAGGATATCTTCCTCCCTTACCCTTAACTGATGGTAACCCGACCTTAGGTCTATCTTAGAGAAACTACAAAACCCTTTCAACTGATCGAATAGGTCATCTATATGAGGCATTAGGTACTTAGTCTTAATAGTAGCCCGGTCAACTTTCGATAATCGATATAAAGTCGCAAGGCTCCTCCTTTCTTTTTATTAAGAGGGCTAGTGCTCCCCAAGGCGAAGTACTAGGGTAGATGAAACCCTTATCTAACAATTCCTGGAGTTGAACCTTCAACTCACCCAACTCAGCAAGTGCAAACCGATATAGTGCCATGGAAATCGGTGTCGTGCCAAGCACTAAATCAATAGAGAACTCGATCTCTCGGTGAGGTGGTAGTAAGGTCTTCAGGAGAGACATTTGGATACTCACAGACCACCCTCGGCAACTCAACCTGGACTTCATCATACTCACTACTCAGAAGGCTAGCAATGAGACAACTAAGTTCATTCCGCCCACGTGGATCATACACCGATGATAAAATTCTATCCACCCGGCCCCCCAAGAAATAAAAGCAGTCGCCACTCGAGGCACATACAGTAACACTCTGACGATAACAATCTATAACAGGCCGGTATGACGATAACCAGTCCATACCCAGGATAACATCAAAACTTGTCATATCAAGCAAGATATGCAAAAGAAAGTTAACGACCGGCAACTTCTATATCACAACCTTGACACCCCTGTTTCAAAATGACCTCGCCACCAATAGGTGACTCTACATAAATAGGAGATGCTAACTGTGCCAACTCTAACCCCAAAACTGGTGCAAATGCAGACGAGATAAAAGAATGGGATGCACCCATATCAATCAATACACTAGCAACTGAATTGCAAAACAAGAAAGTACCTCTCACTACTGAAGGGGCAAGTACAAGATCTGGCGCGGTAACAGCATTCACGCCCTGTTGGCCTCTGATCTACTTGCTCATCCCTCGGAGCGTAGGCGTGCTGCACTGACTGAGCCGAAGAAGCTCCCTAATTGGCTCTCGAGGCCTGTGCTTACTGTGTAGGCTGGTGACTCTGTGTCTGTCTCGAACCAGACACACCAAGTGTGCCACCCAACTGTGGGCAAGACCTCTTCAGGTGCCCCGCCTAACCACACTGATAAGAAGTGGGCGGTTGTCCTCTACCCTGACTCTGGCCCTGAGAACGAGCCGAAGACGAAGCTACTCGCTGTCCTCCTCTTCTCTGCGGGCAAGTCGGAGACTTGTGACCCAACTGGCCACACTCGAAACAAGTCATATCTCACTGACCACCTATCCCAGGACCCGAGCTAGGCACTGGAAAGGTAGACCTCGACTGAACCCCTTGGGACTGCTGAGGGTTAGAACTCCTCTACCTCTTACCGTCCCTCTGACTGTCTTGACTCCTTTTAGAGCTCCTTATCCTCTCCTCCTTAGCCTACATAATAGTCTCAAGATGGGCCACTGCCTCCACAAGGTGCCCATAATCCCTAATCATGGACCCGGCCACTTGAAACATTAGTCCAGTTCTCAACCTCTTCTCAAGTTCTAGACAACGGCGCTCCTTAGTCGCCACCAACTCAGGTGCAAACCTAGAGAGGCTAGTGAAGGTGGCCTCAAACTCGGCCACAGGTGTGTTCAACTCCTTGAGGTGAGAAAATTGATCCCTCAACTTCTCCCTAACAGTGGGAGGCAAGTACTTGTCCTGAACGGCGTCAATGAAAGCCTCCCAAGTCCCCCCAATGCGTCCCCGCGCATACTTCTACCATTGACCCGCGTCTCCCTTCAACTGGAAGGACGCCAAGGTCACTCTCAAACCCCCGTCTTCGATGCCCAGCATCTCAAAGGTCTTCACCTTCTATTCCAGTCACTCATCAGCCTTCAGTGGTTTCTTTGGGTCACCTAAAAACTTATTCGGATTCGACCGGAAAAACTCCTTCTTCAGAAAAGAAGGCCCTGACTCAGCTACCTGGGCCTGGACTTGATTCTCTGCTCTGAGAATGTCCATTGATTCTCTCAATGCTCAGGCCATTTCGCGGGCTAAGGCGCATATGGCCTGCTAACCCACTGGCTCGGCCACATTGGCTTGACCACCCCTTCTTCCTGAGCCAGAATTTCATCTGGTATGGGCACCTCGTGCCTCTTAGGCCTACCACACCTACCTCTATGACCACGTCCTGACATCCTAATAAAGATAACAAAAGAGGTTAGCACATTTGTAAATGTGCCGAAGCTAACTCACTCACGTCCCAATACATTGGACAAAAGTAATTCACTCCACATAAGCACATAAACACATACGAATTTCATTTCCGGATAATGATTGTCCCGCGGTGTTGCTAGAGTTCCAATTAGAAATAGTAGTGATCAAGTGCCTTTCTAGCAGGACTCCTAGAAACCCGTAGACCCAATCGATATCCAAGAAATTCAATCCCATACCCAAATAATCACATAAGCATGTTGTTATATAAGCACATACTGTCTATACTTAAGTCTCTAACAAGCGAGACAAACCCATTGTGGTACTAACCACTTCTCACGCACCTAAAGTATTTAAACCCAGTAAGCTCTGATACCAAGTTGTCACACCCCAAAAACAATAACATAAATACATCCACAAACATATGTAAATGATAGCATAAATCGGAGTAAATATTCCTTTCATTACAATAAAAGTTGATGATACAAAAGAGTTCAACAAAATAGATGCTTGAATGACTTACACCTTTCCAAGCGTCGATTTGGTTACAGCAAAATGAGCTTCGCTCAGTACAAAATTAGCCCTAGGCTTACAAAAGAAACAAAACATGAAGATCTGGCTTCCCAAAGGTCCTTCCAATGCTATTGCCTTGGTGGAGATGAATCATTAATACCTGAAAATGTTATTCCCAAATAGGGTGAGCCACAGCCCAGTAGAAATCATCTAACACGGTATATGAAACTTAACAAAGGTATAAGTACAAGTGCATAAACAATGTTTGTGTCAAAACTTTTCACAATTATACATATACTCATGAAATATCAATTTCAAGTCTTGATCCATTCACTTTTAATTCTTATTCCGTTCACTTATTTGTCTCCATTCATGAGTCAATTTCGTTATTTCTCAACAACTGAACTGAGATTTCAACTCACTCATTTTCAAACCATACAACACATGCATAAACACTTCAAACTTCCATTTCACGGATATTTCGTCTGTGGGCAGCCGTCAAACGGGACCCATGTAAACGTAAGCTATACAAGCACTACAATTGCCATTTTACGGATATTTCGTCCGCGGGCTAGGCAGCCATGTATAATTTCCGGACTTTCACCTAGGATACTCCGACCAACTTAATTATAGTGGAGTCTACCCTCTTTTTCCTCCCAAACAAATATCCATACATATGCAATGTATTTAAAAAGATAATCAAACATGAAGCACATCTCCTTTCTACTTTCAAACAAACATACATATACAATGTATATAACCAAACAGGAGGAAATCTCAAGAAAAAGAGACTACTGGAATGGCTTGGAAGCTCCTGGAAGACTTGAGAAAGTATGAAGGCCAGGAAGGATGCTAGAGAGTTCTGGAACTCTCTAGAAGGGCTACAAGAAGAAAGGCTACAAGAAGATTGCTTAGAAGACTCTAGAATAATATAGAGCTAGTATAGAGCTAGAAGACTCTAGAATAAAGGTTGTATGTATGTTCTAGAATAGGCTTTTTGAGGATGAGGGAAGGATCTAGAATCCCCTCCATCCATATAGTTCTAGAATAGTCTATTAGATGTAATAGGTGGAAGTGTCTAGAACACTCTCCGCCATAGTAGTTCTAGAATGATCCTTGTAAGGCTATATAAAGGGGAGGCCCTCATTTGGCCAAACCAACAACCAAGAACTAAGAAGTAGACCCAAGAATTGTAAGCTTTCTCTCAAGTGTAATACAAAGCTAATATTCTCCAAGTCTCTCTCTTGTGTGTGCAATCCCCTAGCTCCCTTCCACTAAAGGCTTACTTAGGTGCAAGCAAGGCGTGCTTTAAGCATCTAAGGCCGCACGGTTGGCTTGGAAAGACTGAGGGTTGGTTCAGAAATTCCAAGGCCGTGACAGTTGGTATCAGAGCGGGTTGCGAAGGCGTCGTGACTTAAGGAAGGAAGGGCACTATGTCAGGAGTTACTCACACGGAGGAGCACCACGGAAGGGTGATTACTACTAATTTGGGCAAATGGGCAATGCGGGTTAAGGATATGAAGCCTAGAGATAACTGCTTCCTTTGCGATGAGCTACATTGGGCAAGGGATTGTCCTAAGAGGAGGAGTCTCATTGCAATGCTGGAGGAGCAGGAAAGGGAAGAGCAGTCTTGCATGGGATCTCTGCAGCTGCTTGAAGCGAAGCCTACTGCATCAACCCAAGGGGATAAGGGTTTGATGTACGTAGAGGGCAAGGTTGACGGGGAGGCAACCCAAGTCATGGTCGACACCGGGGCGTCGCTCCACTTCATCAATGCGGAAGAGGCCAAGCGGGTTGATCCGAACCATGACGGGGGTCAAGGATTGATGAAGGTGGAAAACACCAAGGTAAAGTCCGTGGAGGGCTTGGCTCAAGGGGTTGAGTTGCACCTTGGTGAGTGGCGCGAAGAAGTCAATAACCATGGCGTGGTGTTGGAGATCGAATTACCGCGAAAGTTGAACATGGCGATGTTGCCTCGCGACAACACTTGGTGCATTATGGACGGGGGTCCTTACATGGTGCCAACGGTGGAGAAAGGAAAACCAAGAAGGCGCAAGTCAAGGAGAGAACCTGCGACTTCAAAGAAGGAGACGCGACGAGGGCGTCGCGAGCATAGGTGGGGGAGAATGTCACGACCTGCCAACGTGACCAGGCCAAATTGTCTAACAGGAGGAAATCTCAAGAAAAAGAGACTACTGGAATGGCTTGGAAGCTCCTGGAAGACTTGAGAAAGTATGAAGACCACAAAGAATGCTAGAGAGTTCTGGAACTCTCTAGAATAAAGGCTATGGGAAAATTGCCTAGAAGTCTCTAGAATAATATAAAGCATTGTATGTATGTTCTAGAATAGGCTTTTTGAGGATTGAGGGAAGGTCTAGAATCCCCTCCATCCATATAGTGTCTAGAGAGTACTATTAGTATAGATATGGTGGAAGTGGTCTAGAACAGACTTCTCCACCATAGTAGTTTCTAGAATAATTCTCGTAAGGTTATATAATCAAGGGGAAGGCCCTCATTGGGCCAAATGCACCCCCCAAGACAACAAGATTGTAAGCTTTTCCTGTGTAATACAAAGCAGACATTTCTCCCAAGTCTCTTGTGTGTGTCAATTCCCCTAGCTCCTCTCCACAAAAAGGTTACTTAGGTGCAAGCAAGGCTGCTTCCTAGAGCATCTAACGGCCCACCGTGGCTTGGACAAGCTGAGGGTTGGTCAGAAATCCAGGCCGTGACACTTGGCCGTGGCACAGGCTATGCTGCTGGCCTAGGCCTTGCATGGATTGCTCTGCTCGGCTTTTGGACTGGCTGCTGGCCGAGTGGCATGCATGCTGCTGCCCTTCGGCACTGGATAGGCATCGCTGCTGGCTTTGGCTGGGCCGCCTTGGACGTGGCATGCAATGCTGCTGGCCTTTGGCCCTGGTATTGGCATTGCTGCTGGGACTTTTGCTGGGCTGCCTTGGGCCGTGGCATTGGCATGTCTGCTAAGCCTTTGGCTGCATGGCATGCTGCTCGGTTGTGGCTGGGCTGCTCCAGGCCGCTCGGCAATGGCATGCTGCTCGGCCTTGGCCTTGGCAAAATGGCAATGCTGCTGGCTTTTCGGCTGCCTGCCTTGGCCGTTGGCAGTGCGCATGGCGCTTCGGACCTTAGGGCCATAGGCATGTGCAATTGCTTTTGATTTTCTCGGCTTTGGCCTGGGCTGCACGCTTGCGCAGACGATCGTGCACTGGCTCCCTTGCCTTGCTGCAGCTCTGGCCTTGACATGGCTGCAGCTTCATCAGTGAGAGCTGCGTTGGCTGTGGTCAATGCATGCTGGCTATGGCCTAGGCCTGGCATGGCATTGCGCAACTTAGGCTTTGGAGCTGAGCCTCGTTTGCGCCCAGGGAATGGCCATGACTGCGAACTCTTTGATAAGTCTTGAGTTCTTATGGGATCCCTACAAGGCGGCTATGAGTCAATAGGCAGGTCGTAAGGCATGGCATGTGCTGGCTTGTTGGGCTGCCTTGGCCGATGGCATGAGCATGTTCTGGCCTTGGCCTTGGCATGAGCAAATGGCTTGGCGGCTTTGGTGTGGCCTGCCTTGGCCCGTGCGAATGGCAAATGCTGGTGCTGCCTGGCCTTGGCATGGCATGCTGCTGGCTTGGCTGGCGCTGCCTTGGCCGTGGCATGGCATGCTGCTGCGCTATAGGCCTTGGCATGGCAGCCTGCTGGTTTGGCTGGGCTGGCTTGGCCGGCGTGGCATGCTGTAGGCCATATGGCCTTGCAATGCCAATTGCTGCTGGCTTGGCTGCCTGCCTGGCGTAGGAATGTGCATGCTGCTGGCCGTAAGGGGCCTTAGGCAGTGGCTGCTGCTGCTTTGGATGTCTGGCTGGCCCTGGCCTTGCCGTTGGCATGGCATGCTGCTGACCTAAAGATCCCGCCTTGGCACTATGGCATGGCATGCTCAAGCTGGCTGTTGATCGACTGGCTGCCTTGGCCGTGGCATGGCAGCTGCTGGCCTGAGCTGCAGGCTATGCCTGAGCTGGCGCGTGAGGTCATTGGGGCATGGTCCACGCTCGTGTCTAGCAGGCATCGCTTGGCTTCTGGCAATGTGTCTGGCTTTGTCCTGCTAGCTGGCTTTTGGCCGCCTGCTGGCTGCGTGGCGGCATACGGCGCTTCAAGGTCATAGAGCTGTGACTTTGGCTGGCCAGCCTTGCGGGCAGGCATCCTGCTGGCCTTGCCTTGCATGGCATGCTTGCTGGCTTGGCTGGCCGCCTTGGCGTGGATGGCATGTGCTGGCCTGGCCTGGCATGCATGCTGCTGCTTTGGTGCTTGCCGTGGCCGTGGCATGGCATGCTGCTGGCCTAGCCTTGGCATGGCATGCTGCTGGACTTTGGCCTGGCTGCCTTGGCCGGCTGGCATGCTGCTGGCCTAAGGACCTACTTGGCATGGCATGCTGCATGGCTTTGGCTGGCCGGCTTGGCCGTGGCATGGCATGCTGCTGGCTAGGCCCTTCGCATGCATGCTGCTGGCTTTGGCTGGCTGTCCTTGGCCATAGTGGCATGGCTGCATGCTGGCCTTGGCCTTGGCATGGCATAGCTGCTGGCTTTGGCTGGGCTGCTTGCCGTGGCATGGCATGCTTGGTGGCTAGGCCTTGGCATTGGCATGCTAGCTGGCCTTTCGGCTGCCTTGCCGTGGCATGGCATGCTGCTGCTAGCCTTGGCATGGCTGCTGTGGCATATTGGTTGTGCGTGCCTGGCCGTTGCAGGCTGCGTGCTGGCCTTGCCTTGGCATGGCATGCTTGCTGGGCTTTGGCTGGGCTGCCTTGCGTGGATGGCATGCTGCTGGCTAGCCTTGGCATGGCATGCTGCTGGTTTGGTCTGTGCCTTGGCCCGTGGCATGGCATGCTGCTGGCCTTGGCCTTGGCTTGGCATGCTGTCTGGCTTTGCTGGGCCTCCTTGGCCGTGGCATGGCATGCTGCTGGCCTAGCCTTGGCATGGCATGCTGCTGGCATTTGGCTGTGGCTGCAATGGCCGTGGGCATGGGCATGCGCTGGCCTTGGCCTTGGCATGGCATGCTGCTGGCTTTGGCTGGGCTGCCCTTTGGCCGTGGCATGGCATGACTGCTGGCCTTGGGCCTTGGCATGGCATGTCTGCTGGCTTTGGCTGGGTGCACTTGCCGTGGCATGGCATAGCTTGGCAGCTGTCTTGCAGGTATGCTTGGCCTAGGCTACTTGGCATGGCATGCTGCTGCTTATGACGCTGCGGTGCCATTTGGCCGTGGCACTGTGCTCATGCTGCTGCCCTTGGCCTTGGCATGGCTGCTGTCCAAGGAGATTGAGTGTGGCCTTGGCTGGCATGGCATAGCTAGCTGGCTTTGGCTGCCGCTGCCTTTGGCCGTGCCATGGCATTGCTGCTGGCCTTGGCCTTGGCATGGCAGTTGGCCTTGCCTTGGCTTGTGTGCGCTGGCGCTGCCTCATGATGCCGACATGGTTGGCTGCATATGCTGCTGGCTTTGGCTTGGCCTGCCTTGGCCGTCAGTGACGGCATGCCTCTTGGCCTAGCCTTGGGCATGGACTGCGGCTGTTTAGGCTGGGCTGCCTGGCGGTGGGCATGGCATGCTGCTGGCCTGCATGGCATGGCATGCTTTTGCTTAGGCGGCTGGTGCCTTGGCGCCGTGGCATGGCGTGCTGCTGGCCTGGCACTTGAATCATTTGCGCATGCTGCTGGCTTTGGCTGGGCTGCCTTGGCCGTCGATGGCATGTCTGCTGGCCTAGGCCTTGGCATGGCATGCTGCTGGCCTTTTTTGGGCTTTGGGGGCTGGCCTTGCGTGGCATGGCATGCTGCTGGTCTTGGTCTTGGCATGGCATGCTGCTGGCTTTGGCTGGCTGCCTTGGCCGTGGCATGGCTGCTGCTGGCCTAGGCCATGGCATGGCATGCTGCTGGCTTTGGCTGGGCTGCCTTGGCTCCGTGGCATGGCATGCTGCTGCCTTGGCCTTGATTATGGCATGCTGCTGGCTTTGGCTGGGCTGCCTTGGCCGTGGATGGCATGCGCTGCTGGCCTAGGCCTTGGCATGGCATGCTGCTGGCTTGGCTGGCCTGCCGTTGGCCGTGATTGGCATGCTGTGCTTAGGCCTGGCATGCATGTGCTGGCTTTTGGCGTGGGCTTGCGCTTGCCGTGGCTTCATGGCATGCTGCTGGCCTTGGCCTTTGCTGCTGGCATGGCCTTGGCTTGGCTCTTGTGGCTGCCTTGGCCGCTGGCTGGCATGCTGGTGGCCTTTTTAGGCCTGGCATTGGCATGCTGCGGCTTGGGCTTGGCCTGTGCCGTGGCATGGCATGCTCTGGCCTAGAGCCTTGGCATGGCATGCTGTGCTTTTTGGCTGCTGTCCCGTGGCTGCTGCGGTTGCGCCGGGCATGGCATGCTGCTGGCGCCATGGCTGCCTGCTGCGCATGGCATGCTGGCCTCGCTTTGGCTGGCTGCCTGGCCGTGGCTGGCATGCTGCTCGCCTTTAGGCCTTGGCATTGGCAGCTTGCTGGCTTTGCTGTGGTTTGTTACCTGGGCCGTGATGGCATGCTGCTGGCCATTGGCCTTGGCAATGCATGCTGCTTGGCCTTTTGGCTTGGCCTGCCTTTGGCGTCTGGCATGGCAATGCTGCTGCCTAGGCCTGTGGCATGCATTGCTGCTGGGCTTTGGCTGGGCTGCCTTGGCGTGTGGCACTCCCTTTGGCTAGCATGCTGCTGCTGTGCTGGCCGTTGCATGGCTGTCCTAGCGCTGCGCTTGCTGCTGGGCCTGCCTTGGCCGGGCATGGCATTGCTGCTGGCCTGGCCTTGGCTGGCATGCTGCTGGCTTTGGTGGGCTTGCTTGGACCGTGCGCGATGTGGTTTGCAGCCATCATGTGCTGGCTTGGTGGCCTAGCCTTGCCTTGGCATGGCAGGCTGCTGGCTTTGGCCTGGCCTGCCTGGCCGTGGCATGGCATGCTGCTGCCTAGGCCTTTGGCATGGATCTGCTGGCCAGGCTCTTGGCTGGCAGCTGCTGCGCTTGGCCTGGCAGCATTTGGCCAGGCTGGCATGGCATGTTGGCTGTGCGCTTGCCTCTGGCATGGCATGCTGGCTGGCCATGGCCTTGGCATGGCATGCCTGCTGGCTTGGCTTGCTTGTTGCTGCAGGGCTGGCTGCTGCGTGGCCTGGCCTTTGGCATGGCATGTGTCGGCTTTACTGGCTGGGCTGCCTTAGCGTGGCATGGCATGCTGCTGGCCTTGGCCTTGCAATGGCATGTTTTTCCGGGTCAGCTGCTGCGCTTTGGCATGCGCTAGCTGCGCTGCGTCCCGCGGATGCAGTGCGCTGCTGCTGCATGGCAGCGCCTGCTTGCCTGCTCGCGCCTGCACTGGCTAGCCTGCATGGCATGCGCTGGCTTGCTGCGCTCAATTGGCCGTCGAATGGCATGCCTCTGCCTTGGCACGGTGCATGCGCTCTCCTGGTGCATGGCTGGCTCCGGATGCTCCTGGCCTTGCTGCATGCGCATGTTGCTGCTTTGGCTGGCTTGCCTTGGCCCGCTGGCATGGCTGCTGCTGGCCTGAGCCTAGGCACATAGGCATCTGCTGGCTTTGGCTGGTTGCGCCATGCGCACTGCAGCTCTTGGGTGTCACTGTCGTGCGCTGCGCATTGCTGGTCCATGGCACCCTAGCGAGCCTTGGCCCGCACTGGCATCGCTGTGGCTTTGCTTGGGCTGCCTTGGCCGTGGATGCGCACGCGGTGCACTAGGCCTTTGGCCTGGCCATGCATGCGTGGCTTGGGCTGGCTGCTGGCCCCATCGATAAAGCTTGGCAATGCTGCTGCTAGGCCTTGGCATGGCATGCTGCTGGGCTTTGAGCTTGGGCTGCTTGGCCGTTGGCATGCATGCTGCTGCCTTGGGCCCCTTGGCATGCACCTGCTGCTGGCTTTGGATGGCCTGCCTTGGCCTGGCATGGCATGGTGCTGGCCTAGGCTTTGGCAGGCCATGCTGCTGGCTTTGGCTGGGCTGCCCTTGCTTGTGGCTGGGCATGCATGGCTGCCTGGCCTTGACATGGCCATGCCTGCTGGCTTTGGCTGGGCTGCCTTGGCCGTAGGCTATGGCATGCTGCTGGCCATGGCCTTAGGCATGGGCATGCTGTGCGCTTTGGCTGGCCCTGCCTCTTGCGCCGTGCAGGCACTTGCTCGCTGCGCCTAGGGCCTTGGCATGGCATGCTTGGGCTTTGGGCTGGGCTGCCTTGGCCGTGGCATGGCATGCTCGCTGGCCTGCCTTGGCCATGGCATGCTGCTTGGCTTTGCTGGGCTGCCTTTGCCGTGGCATTGGGCATGCTGCTGCCTATGCCTTGCGCCATGCGCATGCTGCTGGCTTCTGGCTGGGCTCGCCATTGGCCGCTGGGCATGGCATGCTGCTGGCCTGCCTTCCGGCATGGCATGCTCGCTGGCTTTTGGCTGCCTTGCCTGCCGTGGCATCGGCATGCTGCTGGCCTAGCCCTTGGCATGGCAATGCTGCTGGCTTTGTGGCTGCCTGGCCGTAGCACATGGAGCTACCTGCCTGCTTGGTCGCTGTGGCTCTTGGCATGGCGACCTGCCTGTGGCATTGGTGCTGCTGCTTGCATGGCATGTCTGCTAGGCCTTGGCATGCATGTGCTGGCTTTGGCTGGGCTGCCTTTCGGCCGTCGGCATGGCAATGCTGCTGGCCAATTGGCCTCTGGCATGGCATGACTGCTGGCTTTGGTGCCTGCAATCTTGGGCCGTGGATGGCATGCTGCTGGCCTCAGGCTTGGCCATGGCACTGCTGCTGGCTTTGGTCTGGGCTGCCTTGGCCGTGCCTCGGCATGCTGTGGCCTTGGGCCTTTGCATGGCATGCTGCTGCTTTGGCTGGGGCTTGCGCCTGGCCTGGCGCGGGCTGGCTGCATGGCAGCCGTGCGCTGGGCTGCTTGCGTCACTATGCTCTCTAGCCTTGCATGGCAGTGCTGTTGGTGCTGCTTGCGTTGCTGGGTGCCTGGCTTGCTATGGCTGCTCCTGTGGCAACTCTTCTGCACTCGCTGCTCGGCCTACGGCCCTTGGCATGGCTGCTGCTGGCTTTGGCTGGGCTGCCTTGGCCGTGGCATGGCAGCTGCTCGGCCCATGAGCCTCTGGGTGCCTGCGGGATGCGGCATGGCCTGGCTTGAACTGGCTGTTCGCCGGCCTGGCCTGCCTTGGCCGTTGGCATGGCATGCAGCTGGCACTAGGCCTATGGCATGCGCATGCTGGCTGGCTTTCGGCTGGGCCTTGCCTTGGCCGTGGCCATGGCATGTGCTGCCTTGGCCGCCATTGGCATGTGCTGCTGGCTCTTGGCTGGGCTGCCTTGGCCCGTGCTGGCATCTGCTTGCTGGGCTTGGCCTGGCATTGCTGGCTGTCGCTTTGGCTGGGCCTGCCTTGGCCGTGGCATGGCATGCTGCTGGCCTAGGCCTTGGCATGCATGCTCGCTGGCTTGCTGCGCTGCCTTGGCCGTGGCATGGCAGTGCTGCTGGCCTAGGCCTTGGCATGGCATCTGCTGGCTTGGCCTGGCTGCCTTGCCGGCGCATGGCATGCTGCTGCTTCGGCCCTTGGCCATGGCTGCTGCGCCTCTTGGCTGGGCTGCCTTGGCCGTGGATGTGCATTGCTCGTCGGCCTAGGCTTGCATGCATGCTGCTGGCTTTGGCTTGCCTGCCTTGGCCGGGGATGGCATGCTGCTGGCCTA
>NW_021025125.1:1986981-2013466 GCF_004153795.1 Camellia sinensis
ACACTTACTGAGTACTCCGAGCCAAAACAACAACTAGTTAGTAATCAATGCATGATCCTAGTTCATGTTAAGATGGCTAATGCAACACATGCAAGATGCAACTAAGATAGGCTCGGCTATTCTAATGATGGAATATGAGATGCGACAATTCAATACATGTATTCAACTTGGAATTGAAATACAAAGCAGTTAACATGATGCGCTGAGCCCGGTGCATGCAATACTGATGAATGATGCACGCATGCATAGCATAAGGTATGCTAAATTGAATATGCCCTAATACTAACCATCAAAAGCTAGTAAATAAAAGGGGGAAAGACGTGGGGTTGGAAGACATTCACACACGCACGCACACTTATTACAACATCGCCCTCTCGACGGGGGGTCCGAAAGAATAATACAAACCAAATAAATAATTAACTACTCTAGCTAATTAATTATTACAGACCCTTAATTAATTAACGAATTAATTACAAAATAAACTAAGTATGAAATTCAAAAGGTTGTCGTAGCTCTGCCTCGGAATGATTGGATGATGCATGCTCGATTTGCCTTGCTCAGAAGCCCGTTGCCATGCCTCTGTTGCCTCTGTTTGCACTGTTCTGCACCTCTGATAATTGTGAAAATCCTAAGGTTGCTTCTGAACCATTCCCTGAACACTTTAGGATGCCACCGGCCGAGAGAAAACACCACCGGCCATGGAAATATGGTCATCGACCAAAAATGGGACCACCGGCTGGGTATTGATAGTCGGCCGGCACTGAAAGTTGCCGACCGGCCATTTCCTCCTACAGAACACTAGTTTTGCTGCAGCAGAAGACAGACAGTGCATGGCAAGGAATTTACAAGACAATGTGTGCACGACCACCCTCCCTATCATGCTATGAACTCAATGGAGTATGGCTCTCGACCCTCGGGCCACCAATCACGCATTTCGACCCATGATGGCCAAAGGAGCCAAGTGTGCATATCAATGTAAAATGGATGTACAAAACAAATGGATGCCACATATTCTATCATGTTCGATCAAGAGTGACGGCGACTGAGGATTGAGGTACGTTTCGTCACTTTAAGTACGAACGTCCCTCATTCCTCATGTTTAGTTTGACACCCCAAACCAAACATAATGCAATGTATGTATGCCATATACAATGCAAGGCATGTAACTAATGCAATGCAATATGAGCATGTTAACTTAATGTAACCCAATGCTACCTAAAGCATGCAAGCTAATGCTAATGTAACATGAACATGCCAAGTATATAACAAGGTTATGTAATGCAACTAGCTAATCATCATGTAATACACTAAGGTCATGTTTGATTCACAAGACTAATAGTGAAGTATTAATAATCCTATTAAATTAGTGTGGTATTCATTATCCAATTGGATTAATATCCATTGGATTAATAATCCCACCCCTACCCCATTACTAATAGTCCCACAAATTTTTGGATTAATTATCCATTGGATTAATAATCCTAAACCAAAATGTTAAAACAAACATAGGATAATTGGGCCCACGGATTAATAATTCCAATCTCATACTCTAATCCACCCAATCAAACATGCCATAAGTATATAAACATGATGGAATGCGAATCATACAAGTAATGTAATAAGATGCAACACGCCAAATATGCGACTATATACAAAGGTGGGTTTAAACCAAAATGGGAAACCTCGGCCATACCCAAAAACAGTGACCAAAGTTGATGGATGAAGGCACCAAAATGCAAAGCAAACATGCATGCTAACTAGCCTATCACTTAAGCATGGAAAGGGGAACTTTTAAACACATTTAAAAAGAGACTAATGTAGACAAATGACATGCATGCTAAGCTCTGAAAATGTGTAAAGGATGATGCCAAATCAACCAAGCCATGTCAGTAAGGCATACAATGAAGGCCAAAACTTGAGGCTAACAAAAAGAGGTCAAGCTATGGTCATACCAACCAAGCCTCAAAGAACCAAAATGACTTAAATCAGTCCTAGGGTAGATCAAAATAAGGCTAGGACATGTATGGAACATGACCAAAACATGCTAAGAAATAGGCACCAAAACAAGGGCATTCAAGACTACAAAGAGAGTATTTCACTATAACTACCTCAACCAAACATGGCATGGGTTAGGCAATGAAAAACAGAGCTATAATATGCCAAAATGAGTCCCAAAACCCACTGATATGGTAGCCCAAAGACTTGAACAAAGAGGCATGCACAATGACCCCTTTTCAAAGCATAGAACAACAACTCTTCAAAGTATTGAAAGGATGGTAAATGCAAGCATACAAGCATGGAACATGGACTGCAATAGCATGATAAGGGGTTCCAAAGCACTGAAATAGCCGAAATAAAGCGTGCTCATGACTCACACACCCAAGGCTAACAGGCTAAAATACAAAGTGGCTACACAAAGCATGGCAAGCATGACCCAAAAGACCAAAAATAGAACTTAAGCATGTCACAACATAGCTAAAAGCTTCATGAAGTCAAGCTAAAACATGCATGCATGATGGTCTAAATGCATGTTACATATTATGACAATAGAGGGGATTACAAAGCAAGTGCATGATGCATGCAATAGGCCATCGAACCAACATGAAATAGAGGTATAACATGCTAAACTAAGACCAAATACCCACTGAAATGAAGCCAAATAAAGCTAAGCAAGTATGTTACCTTTATAAGCCTTAAACACAAGCAAATGAGACACAAAGGGAGAGGGGTGTCCCTCCCCTATACATGACTTCAAAACCACTTCTCCACCACTGAAAATCCTCTAGATTTCAATGGTGAGAAGGTCGAAACAAAGGGGTTCCAAAGCCCTAAGAGAAAGGCACAAAAAAAGGCGAAACAAGGCCTAAGAGGGTATAAACAACTCCCAACCCAAAAGCAACCTTAAACAAACATCTTAAGCATGAAAATATAGAACTTTTATCAGTTATACACTTAGCTCAAAACAGCATGCAAGATAGGTTAAAAGCTTAAGGAAAAATGGGGAATAAAAGAGGTAGTTCTCACCCTTGAAGAACACTTCAAGAACACCAAACCCAGCACTTCCTTTTGATCAAAACTAACTCAAAAACCCTGAAATCAACCCCTCAAGACCTCAGTAACTGAAGTATGGTGTAACACTAGGTGTCTTAGTGCAAAACTAAGAACAAAAACCCCTTTGGAACACTTTTACACACACAAATCAAGAGAGAGAGGGAGATATAGAGAGAGTGTGATATATATCATCTATATCAGATTGTTCAACCTCTGGAAAGGGAGGAGAGGGCCTCCTCTTATAAGAATCCAATTCCTAAGCTTCTTGGAGAAGCTAACATAAGGGAGCAAATCCCTCCATACACGTGTATGGAGGGGGTATATTGTGGATGCCAGATGTGACAGCTGGCATAAAATATCTGCCAAAAGTAGATGGAAAGGGATCAGCTGAAAAATATGGCCGATTGACCAACAAAAATGGCCGGTCGACCAAAAACATTGCCGACCGACCAAAATATTTGGCCGGTAGCAAGAAAACAGAGCCAGTGGCCTCAATCCAAGGCCGGTGAGGTGTGTGGATGGCCAACAAGCCATTCCCTGCCCTCAAAAGCAAAAACACAAGTGTTTGGTGTACAACCAAGTACAAACCCAACAAGTTGAGAGGTCTTGAGGCAAGGCGCGCGACCAAAACCTCCGAGAACTCAAGACAAACACGAACATGGATGATCATCGAGTGTTCAAACGATGACGTCCAAGTCTTGAGGACGGTCAAAAATGGGGTGTCTACAGTTGCCCCTCTTTGACAGAACTCGAAAATCATAACGATGACGGGAGTGAATGTCAATACGCAGAGACAACCCATTTTTGACAAGGCCGAAGACTTAGACAAGCATGCAAGATAGCAAGATATGTGCCCGAAGGCAGGGGCAAGATGCAAGAATAATGCACAAAGCCTGAGCATAACTTATGATCATGCAAAGAAAGCTGTAACGAAGCATAACATGCAACAGTTTAAGCAAGCGAATAAAAACCAAACTACATTACATGCAGAAAGGATGCAAGAAGATTATGCAATCTTAGCGAGCATGTGCAATAGATACACAAAAGTGAACGAGGTGTGATAGATACACAGAGTGAGTAAGCATGTACGATAGATACACAAAGCGAGTGTAGTGATAGATACACTAAAGTGAACGTGTGATGGATACACAAAGCGCGCATGTGTGATAGATACACAAAGCGAGCGTGTGATGGATACACAAAGTAAACGTCTGATGGATACACAAAGCGAGCGTGTGATGGATACAAAGCAAGCGTGTGATGGATACACAAAGTAAACGTGTGATGAATACACAAAACGAGCATGTGATAGATACACTAAAGTAAACGTGTGATGGATTCACAAAGCGAGCGTGTGATAGATACACTAAAGTGAACGTGAAGTATGATAGAGCACTAAGTGAACAAATATGATAGATACACTAAAGGTGAACACGAAGTGTGATAGATGCACTAAGTGAACAAGTGTGATGGATACACAAAAGGTGAACACAAAGTGTGATAGATGCACTAAGTGAACAAGTGTGATGGATACACTAAGGGTGAACACGAAGTGTGATAGATGCACTAAGTGAACAAGTATGATAGATACATTAAAGGTGAACACAAAGTGTGATAGATGCACTATGTGAACAAAGTATGATAGATACACACAAAGTGTGATAGATGCACTATGTGAACAGAGTATGACAGATACACTAAAAATGAACACAAAGTGTGATAGATGCACTATGTGAACAGAGTATGATAGATACACTAAAGTAAATGAAGTGTGATGGATACACTAAGGTGAACACAGAGTGTGATAGATGCACCAAGTGAACAAGTATGATAGATACACTAAAGGTGAACACGAAGTGTGATAGATGCACTAAGTGAACAAGGTATGATAGATACACACAAAGTGTGATAGATGCACTATGTGAACAGAGTATGATAGATACACTAAAAATGAACACAAAGTGTGATAGATGCACTATGTGAACAGAGTATGATAGATACACTAAAGTAAATGAAGTTTGATGGATACACTAAGGTGAACACAAAGTGTGATAGATGCACTAAGTGAACAAGTATGATAGATACACTAAAAGTGAACACGAAGTGTGATAGATGCACTAAGTGAACAAGTATGATAGATATACTGAAGGTGAATACAAAGTGTGATAGATGCACTAAGTGAACAAGTCTGATAGATACACTAAAGGTGAACACGAAGTGTGATAGGTGCAATAAGTGAACAAGTATGATAGATATACTAAAGGTGAACACGAAGTGTGATAGATGCACTAAGTGAACAAGTATGATAGATACACGAAGTGTAATAGATGCACTAAGTGAACAAAGTATGATAGATACACTAAAGGTGAACACAAAGTGTGATAGATACACTAAGTGAACAAGTATGATAGATACACGAAGTGTGATAGATGCACTAAGTGAACGAAGTATGATAGATACACTAAAGGTGAACACAAAGTGTGATAGATGCACTAAGTGAACAAGTATGATAGATACATTAAAGGTGCACACAAAGTGTGATAGATGCACTATGTGAACAAAGTATGATAGATACACACAAAGTGTGATAGATGCACTATGTGAACAGAGTATGATAGATACACTAAAAATAAACACAAAGTGTGATAGATGCACTATGTGAACAGAGTATGATTGATACACTAAAGTAAATGAAGTGTGATGGATACACTAAGAGAGTCAAGTAAATGAAGTAAATGAAGTGTGATGGATACACTAAAGTAAATGAAGTAAATGAAGTGTGATGGATACACTAAAGTAAATGAAGTGTGATGGATAAAGTGTGATAGATACACTAAGGGTGAATGAGGTGTGATTGATACACTAAATAAATAAAGTGTGATTGCTACACTAACTGAATGAAGTGTGATTGATACACTAAATAAATGATCTCAAACGGAACTTATTTGAATGAACCGTACATACAATATCGTGCATGAATGAGAAAGAAACTTGATAGGTACAATGCAATACAATGCATGATGTTTAAGGAATGCAATAAACAAGCGTAGCGGCACTTTAGAAAGCACCTTATGGGGTGAGTGGCGATAAACCGCTCTACTTTGACGGGGATCTCCCCTCATGCTCTTCGAACACTTACCTTCAACTTATAGTACAAAGGTTCTGAAACGCTGACAAGGGTTCTTTACATAGAACACCTTGGATGCTGTCTTTCTTCTTGATCATATTCACAACTTTCCCTATTCTCCAACGGGGTGACAGATTAGGTTGGTTTAGTATCCAGAATTGAGGTGTATACACGCTATCTCAACCTATGGGGCTTCCATACAGATTTCAAGCCAAGGACACGCCTCTGGGTGTTTGAACCAGACTTTAGTCTCGGAAATCCCGAACCTTTGCATTCTAGGCAACAGCCATTCGAACTCTAGTTTCCACCGTCGCAGTTGATCTCTTAGGAACTCATTACGAACACAACCAAGATGCCTCTAGCAGGGAATGGTACTCAGGGAGAGCACTTTTGATTGCCATTCTGGCTTGAAGCAGACTTGATCTTAAGCTTGAGGTAGAGGCACACTCATACTTCGGAGGGTTGACAAGACTTGAAGAGGTACACACGGAATGCAGTCTCAGAACATACTGAAGTTGAAACAAACTCAGATACCCGACATTTTCCCTCTTTTCTTTTGCTTTGCAGTCTGGAACCTATATAGCTTTAGATAGGTCTTGGTTTTGCTATTCCGGCATGACCTGGATTGAACCCTGCGATTTTACGAAAGAACGAATCTTGTTTTGCACAGATGTGGAGAATGGCACGGCACTCGGAGCGCAAAACGATTTTATTTTTGAAATTGAGAGATGAGTTCTTGACCGGGGTATTGAGCCTACGACAGAACACAGCGCACTAGACTCAACAACAAAAAACAAAAGGTAAACAACCTAAACACGTCGAGTAACACTCGAAACGACTCAAAAGAAGAATCGAGATAAAACAAAAGACACAACACTCAGATGTGCACAGGGAGCCTGTTTCTCTGGGTATTGTTTCCTACCATTTCTCATTTGTGATTCTCACATCACTCGGCCCTCAGGCTCTTTTTTTCTAAAAAAACCCTTTTCCTCACTTTTTCTCTCAACGCACATCTCTCTATTCTTCAATCTCTCATTTTTATCCCTCTCCTGGGTGGTTGATGGATAAACAAGAAGTGGCGGGCTCTTGCCGCTAGTATTCTACTAGATTCTCTTTCTTCTGCTCACAACAGTGAACTTCCCCACAGAGGAGTTGTGGTGCGGCTGGATGTGTAGCAGATCTGCAATTGACATTGATTGACGATGCTCTACTGGGGAGTTTGGGCGTGATCAGATCTATCCAGATGAGGGAGTGGAATATCTTGCCCCATTCCAGTTCGTGCTTTGCACTTGGCTTGATACCTCGTTACTTGGAGGATGTGAGAGCTTTTTGCCCTTTTGCGGTCAGCTTCAATGGTGCCCTTTTCTGGCGAATACGGTGCTCTTTCCGGCAAGTAGAGTGCCTTTTCTGGCAAGTATGTTGACAACGGGGAAAAGACAGAACACCTGACTCAACTGTGCCCCTAGTTCATTATTTTGACCATTTTTGTTTTTGCTTTCTACTAAAACAATTTTGACTAATATGTGGGTTAGATTAACACACTTGTTCGATTTTCTGATTTGAAATCATGCAAGTTAGGTTATGAGCATTGAAAATTTTCCTTTTTGGGTCCAAGAAATGGTCCAGTTTTGGAAAAGTGAAATAATTTTCGAGAGAATTAGTTAACCTCAGTAAAAATTCTCAAAACTTTTTTTGCAAATGGCCACTGCTCAACGAGCACGGAACCTACTCTTGAGATGTACAACCTCAGATCCAAAACAATGGAAAATTGACCCTTGTCTGAACGGCATCGCAGCATACTAAATGGCAACGGAAAGTTTCCCCTTGTTTGAATGGTGTTGCGGCGCATTGTATGGCAACGGAAAGTTGCCCCTTATTTGGAAAGCACCGCTGCGCATTATAATCAGCCTTTAGAGTGACGATGACAACCAAACTCTCGGATACAAAGAAAACAAAGATGAGCAAAACCATTACATGGACACAATCCATTTGGGAGTGTTTGTGGCTGGACTTCAGGATTAAGTTGCCTACGTATCCCAAACATGGGAATCAAGCCTTACGTAGTTCCGGTTAAGGGACACTCGGGTATTAACCTCTCCTTTTACGCTCTAACTTTTGCCAAGGCCGCCCTTCTGGGTTTTCAACCTTGCGAGCTTTGTTCTTCTTTTCTTTTCATTTATTTTCTTCTTTTTTCATTCTTTGCATTTTTTTTCTTTTTGTCTTCTTTTTCTTACTCTAACTTTTGCCTGGGTCGCCCTTCCGGGTTTTCGGCCCAGCGAGCCTCTCAAGGTTAAAAGTGTAGCTTTGTCCATGTCAAATGGTTTTGAGATCCTGAAGTCATCTGAATCCAGGAGAATGGTTGTTGTTCGCTGACGATGCAGGAGTCCATCGAATGGAGGGGCTGAATTTGCCCCTAGTGTTGTGGATAGGAACTCAGTTGTTCTCCGGTAGTACTTTTTTCTTTCCTCCCTTCTAGGATTTGGCATTCTTGTCGATCTTTGTCTTGGACTCTTCGAGTGCATTATCTGACGTCTTTTGCCCCTTGTTCGAGAGGTGCTTCTGATTTGGCCATACAAGCCTCACATCGTGATTGACCGTTGAACATTCTGGACGCAGGTTCAACTGTTTGAAAGCAAAAAAAGGGGGTCGAGTCTCGAGGCTGAAAGCAATCCTAAGCTGTACAATCTCAAGAGCGATTCCACATAGGTCTTCGCAGAACCACGCAAAACATTTTTTGAAATCTTTTAAGAAAGCGACTAATCGCTCGCGCAGAAGACAATGTGAAACCAATCAAGATCAAGCCCAGATACTTCTCAGTACTCATATTAACAAGCATGATCTCATTCATTAAGGGCTTAGCATTTCTCTCTTTCTCTCAATTGATCAAATTTTTACAAATCCCGAGAAATTCCTTCCTCTTCGTTTTCATCACAATGTTCAAAAAGTTTTGAAAAACTTAGGGCAATGCAATGATTTCAAGGCACAGAAAAGTAGGTGAAAAGCACTGCTTGTGTCATTCAAAATTCTAGCACAACTGGCTCTAAGGTAGAAACCGACTCAAAAGCGTGGAAATCACTGCTGTTTCATTCAGATCTGTTGGCATAACTGGCTCCAAGGCAGAAACAGACTCAAAAGAAAGCAAAAAGACAAACATAAAACAAAATAGTGACATTCGAGGTAACATTCCCAGAATCGCTCGACTCCTATACAACAGGACTGACTCGATACGACAAGATAGACCCCAATTGACTCAGTATGAAAAGACTGACTTAAAACGAAGAGACAGACTCAAAACAAAACAACAGAACTGACTCAATACCCAAGCCAGAACGTACAAAAACCAACATTCGCGAATGCTCAAAACAGTGCGTGCCATACACCACATCTGAAGTAAACTGAGTGCCACCCGCAGGTGGTTCATCCCCCCGATCACATCACATTATCTCCCACGTTCATCGATCCAGTGCCGATAGACTTTGCTGAGCTGGTGCGGCGATGACCTTGTTGTCAAACAGATCTTGTACATCACGGCGAAGACGAAAGCAACTGTCAGTGTCATGACCGGCTTGTTGATGGTAGGCACAATATTTAGTCTGGTCATGCTTTGGAGGGATAGGATCGGGTAGAGGCTGTTGTTTCAACGGTTTCAGATATCCTTTCCGGAGTAAGACCTCTAGAGCCTTTGACAAAGGCATATAAAGTGGGGTAAAAACCCTCTTAACTCGAGGTGGATATTTGGTTTTTTGTGAGCTACTTCCGGACGCACCAGTGAATGGGGTAGCTGTTCTTGATGTGGCAGTGGTGACCATATCTACTTCAGAAGATCTTGCAGCTGCATCACCACTGGTGGTTGCATTCGAACTGCGGGAAAACGCCCTCCGGGACAGCTCCTTCTCTTGGTCAATGAGGCCCTGCTTCATAGCGTCCTCGATCTGTACCCCCATCTTATGCAAATCTGAAAAATTAGGGAAGGGGAGAACGATCATCTTTTGCATGAGTTTGGGCTGGAGATTGCGCACAATCATCCGAATCTGATCTTTGTCAGTGGGCCTAGTGGTCATCATTGAGGCCTTGGCGCTCCATCGGGTTACGAACTTAGAAAAGCTCTCCTTAGGCTCCTGCCTAGTCGTCTCGAGATCATGGGTTGTAATCTCGATTTGTGTATTATAGGAGTACTGAGTGACAAAAGCCTCGGCCATCTCATCCCAATTCCTCTTAACATCTGCTTCCAATTTTGCATACCAAATAGCCGCTACACCTGACAGGGTCCGGCTGAATAAAGAAAGCTTTTGTACTCTGGTGAGACCCATTGGCCTTAGTATGTCTGAAAACAACCGTAGATGCACCATGGGATCCCCAGATCCGTCAAAGCGGTCGATATGTGGCATCTTAAATCGGTCTGGCAGTGTCACGGCTGCGTCGGTGTACCCATCTTCGATATCTGGGATGGACTTGACGCCCTGAGATTTCTTGAACAGCTTTTCAAGCTTGCTCACTTTTAATGCCGTAGGGTCCACCTCGAACTCAAAGGGAGAATTCGGCAGGTTGGTGGGTGTTTTGGATAATTGGAGTAGGATTGGGGGCGGAGCCAGCCCTATCAGAATGTCCGTATCTCCCAGGACATTTGGTGCCTCCTCGGGTGCTGGAACTCCTGGTGGGGGAGGGGCTTGGTGTGTAGTAGATGCTCCGGTTTGCTGCTGTAACCTGGCGATCAACTCTGCTTGTTGAGCCATGACTTCGGCCTGTTGTTTGACAAATTCGGCTTGACGAACAGTGTCCTGCTGCATAATTTTTATACTTTCTTGGAGTTGACGCATCATCTCCTCCATTCCTGCCATACTGCCCTGATCTAACTGATCTCTCGGTATATCTGTCTCTGTGGTAAAAATAGATATCTCAACCCAACTGCGCACAGGTGAGATGGATAATGACCGCTGATCTGAGGACTGTTGAATTGGTGATCTGTGTCTGACTGGCCCTTTTACCCTGCCTCAGGCAAAGGAACACTGATTTCCCTTGAACTGAATCTCTGACCTGACAAAGTCTATCAGCACAAGCTCAATGTACAGGGGGATATTGGAGCCTTCTGAAGCTATGGTTCCGAGACTACCTTGCAAAAGAAGAAAATAGGCAGCATCTCAGCCTGATTTCACCAAAATAGATATGAACAAGGCTGAATGACTGTGCAATCTATTGGATTATGTCCCAAATTCTGCCTGTAAACTGATACCCTCAGGTCAAATTGATTCCCCACATACTGATGCCCTCAGGCCTGATACTCAGACTTGCAAACTGTTACACACAGCCCTGCAGAGACACACTCTGACAGCACATAGCAAGCAAATGAGAGCCAAAACACCCCTATGTTAGGGTAGGGTTTCCTTGTCCTATTTTTTCAGGAGCTAGGGTTTCACTACGCACGCAGCGGTTTCAAACAACCTATAATCGGGTGAGCAACATGTCCTAGTTTGGGATAGACACTACGGATTTCGATATGCACTAGGTCAAATGGTCAAAAAAAAGGGTGCCCCGGTAAAAACCGAGGTTTGTGTTCCCATCGTGGCAGAGCCCGTAACCGGTCAGCCTTATGGCACGCTTCTCAAAGCGAGCCTCCGGCAAACCATTCAGGAATAGCAGATGGCAAACATGGTGTCCTAGGCACACCAATGCAAATGCAGTGCAAAGAAACACATAAGTGTAATCAAAACAAGATATCATGAGTTCGAGTCAAGTTCTCTAACTCCCTAGCAGAGTCGCCAGAAACTGTAGACGTCCCCGAACGTCCCGGGAGGGAATCCCATTTTGTTCATTTGGGCTTACTACAGTTCAGGACTCAATGTCACAGTCCTGTATCTAATCTCGCAGAGTGCAATGCAAGACCGATGAATCATCAAAGAGTCCAAATCCGGTAAATCGTTTTGAAAAATAGATTTTTAGAAAGAAGTGCCAAACATGGACTGCTTTGCCAGATACAGAGTCGCCACCTAAATATTTTATTTTTTGGGGGGAATTTAGGAAACCTGGACTCGTGCCTACGGCTACGTGTCCGTCATCACCAAAGTTGCCTCGGCTCGGGAACTTGGGTACGATTGGGGAAGGTCACTTCGTGAGCACCCCCGCTCGCCCGATCAAAGATCGGCCTCTACTAACCATGATATCGATTTTTTGAAAACACATGTGCTCTTATTCCGGTTATTTATCCTAGAATTACTATGTGATGCGCACAGCAAAACAAATATAGACTAGATTGCCTACGTTAGAACAAAGCATCGCATATCCGTTTGTTTTTGAAAATGGATTGAAGCTTACTACTCGCAAGTAGGCTAAAACACGGGTTTCGACAAATTATTCCAACTCAAGCAACCCGACCTTCATCCACAGGCATTCATGCAGCTATATCACATAAGCAATTAGCCTCATGGTAAGCATGCTGTCATGGCAGTCACTCACATGCATGCAAGGATGCTAAAGCATAAACACTTACCGAGTACTCCGAGCCAAAGAAAGAAGCTAATTAGAAAACATGCATGAATCCTAACTATGCTGAGATGGCTAATGCAACGCATGCAAAATGCAACTAGAATAGGCTCGGCCAAGCTAAGAATGGCATGTGGAATGCGACAACTCGATACACGTATTCAAGTTGGAATTGAAATACTTATGCAGTTAGTATGATGCGTCGAGCTCGGTGCATGCGATACAGATGAATGATGCAAACATGCGAGCATAAGTATGCTAATAGAAACATGCCCTAAACTAACCATCAAAAGCTAGTAAATAAAAGGGAGAAAGACGTGGGGTTGGAAGACATTCACACACGCACGCACACTTATTACAACATCGCCCTCTCGACGGGGGGTCCGAAAGAATAATACAAACCAAATAAATAATTAACTACTCTAGCTAATTAATTATTACAGACCCTTAATTAATTAACGAATTAATTACAAAATAAACTAAGTATGAAATTCAAAAGGCCGCCGCAGCTCTGCCTTGGAATGATTGGATGATGCATGCTCGATTTGCCTTGCTCGAAAACCCGTTGCCATGCCTCTGTTGCCTCTGTTTGTACTGTTCTGCACCTCTGATAATTGTGAAAATCCTAAGGTTGCTTCTGAACCATTCCATGAACACTTTGGGATGCCACTGGCCGAGAGAAAACACCACCGGCCATGAAAATATGGTCATCGACCAAAAATGGGACCACCGGCTGGGTATTGATAGTCGCCCGGCACTGAAAGTTGTCGACCGGCCATTTCTTCCTGCAAAACACTGGTTTTGCTGCCGCAGAGGACAGACAGTGCATGGCAAGGAATTTACAAGACAATGTGTGCACGACCACCCTCCTTATCATGCTATGAACTCAAGAGAGTATGGCTCTCAACCCTCGGGCCACCAATCACGCATTTCGACGCATGATGGCCAAATGAGCCAAGTGTGCATATCAATGTAAAATGGATGCACAAAACAAATGGATGTCACATACTCCATGTTCGATCAAGAGTGACGGCGACTGAGGATTGAGGTACGTTTCGTCACTTCAAGTATGAACGTCCCTCATTCCTCATGTTTAGTTTGACACCCCAAACCAAACATAATGCAATGTATGTATGACATATACCATGCAAGGCATGTAACTAATGCAATGCAATATGAGCATGTTAACTTAATGTAACCCAATGCTACCTAAAGCATGCAAGCTAAAGCTAATGTAACATGAACATGCCAAGTTCATAACAAAGTAATGTAATGCAACTAGCTAATTATCATGTAATACACTAAGTATATAAACATGATGGAATGCGAATCATGCAAGTAATGTAATAAGATGCAACACGCCAAATATGCAACTATATGCAAAGGTGGGTTTAAACCGAAATGGGAGACCTCAGTCATACCCAAAAACAGTGACCAAAAGTGATGGATGAAGGCACCAAAATGCAAAGTAAACATGCATGCTAACTAGCCTATCACTTAAGCATGGAAAAGGGAACTTTTAAGCACATTTAAAAAGAGACTAATGTAGACAAATGACATGCATGCTAAGCTCTAAAAATGTGTAAAGGATGATGCCAAATCAACTAAGCCATTTCAGTAAGGCATGCAATGAAGGCCAAAACTTGAGGCTAACAAAAGGGGGTCAAGCAATGGCCATAGCGACCAAGCCTCAAAGAACCAAAATGACTTAAATCAGTCCTAGGGAAGACCAAAATAAGGCTAGGACATGTATGGAACATGACCAAAACATGCTAAGAAATAGGCACCAAAACAAGGGCATTCAAGACTACAAAGAGAGGATTCCACTACAACTACCTCAACCAAACATGGCATGGGTTAGGCAATGAAAAACAGAGCTATAATATGCCAAAATGAGTCCCAAAACCCACTGATATGGTAGCCCAAAGACTTGAACAAAGAGGCATGCACAATGACCCCTTTTCAAAGCATAGAACAACAACTCTTCAAAGTATTGAAAGGATGGTAAATGCAAGCATACAAGCATGGAACATGGACTGAAATAGCATGATAAGGGGTTCCAAATCACTGAAATAGCCGAAATAAAGCGTGCTCATGACTCACACACCCAAGGCTAACAAGCTAAAATGCAAAGTGGCTACACAAAGCATGGCAAGCATGACCCAAAAGATCAAAAATAGAACTTAAGCATGTCACAACATAGCTAAAAGCTTCATGAAGTCAAGCTAAAACATGCATGCATGATGGTCTAAATGCATGATACATATTATGACAATAGAGGGGATTACAAAGCAAGTGCATGATGCATGCTATAGGCCATCGAACCAACATGAAATAGAGGTATAACATGCTAAACTAAGACCAAATACTCACTTAAATGAAGCCAAATAAAGCTAAGCAAGTATGTTACCTTTATAAGCCTTAAACGCAAGCAAATGAGACACAAAGGGAGAGTGGTGTCCCTCCCCTATACATGACTTCAAAACCACTTCTCCACCACTGAAAATCCTCTAAATTTCAATGGTGAGAAGGTCGAAATAAAGGGGTTCCAAAGCCCTTAGAGAAAGGCACAAAAAGAGACCAAACAAGGCCTAAGAGGGTGTAAACAACCCCCAACCCAAAAGCAACCTTAAACAAACATCTTAAGCATGAAAATACAGAACTTTTATCAGTTATACACTAAGCTCAAAACAGCATGCAAGATAGGTTAAAAGCTTAAGGGAAAATGGGGAATAAAAGAGGTAGTTCTCACCCTTGAAGAATACTTCAAGAACACCAAACCCAACACCTCCTTTTGATCAAAATTAACTCAAAAACCCTGAAATCAACCCCTCAAGACCTCAGTAACCGAAGTATGGTGTAACACTAGGTGTCTTAGTGCAAAACTAAGAACAAAAACCCCTTTGGAACACTTTTACACACACAAATCAAGAGAGAGAGGGAGATATAGAGAGAGAGAGTGATATATATCATCTATATTAGATTGTTCAAACTCTGGAAAGGGAGGAGAGGGCCTCCTCTTATAGGAATCCAAGTCCTAAGCTTCTTGGAGAAGCTAACATAAGGGAGCAAATCCCTCCATACACGTGTATGGATGGGGTGTATTGTGGATGCCAGCTCTGACAGCTGGCATAAAATATCTGCCAAAAGCAGATGGAAAGGGGTCGGCTGAAAAATATGGCCGATTGACCAACAAAAATGGCCAGCCGACCAAAAACATTGCCGACCGACCAAAATATTTGGTCGGTAGCAAGAAAACAGAGCCGATGGCCTCAATCCAAGGCCGGTGAGGTATGAGGATGGCGAACGAACCATTCCCTGCCCTCAGAAGCAAAAACACAAGTGTTTGGTGTACAACCAAGCACAAAACCAACAAGTTGAGAGGTCTTGAGGCAAGGCGCGCGACCGAAACCTCCGAGAACTCAAGACGAACACAAACATGGATGATCATCGAGTGTTCAAACGATGACGTCCAAGTCTTGAGGACGGTCAAAAATGGGTTGTCTACACAACCAGACCTGCCCCGAAAAGGGGATAGAGTACCCAGCTTCATTTCAAGTCCGAGGCTCACAGCTAGGTTGATACCCTACTGCATTGAGAACAAGAAAACTTCTGGCCCCCGCTCCCAATTTCAGTTGTGCCCTTTCTGGCGAGTGCATAGCTTGGCTTGAAAATGAGGCACAAACTGGGCTTACTTTGGCGTCTGAGGCTTCCATAAGCTCTGGGAAGTAGCGCATGAACACTTGACTATGCCCCAAGTTTATTGCTTTAATCTGTACTTTCAAGTTTTCTTTTGAATGTAATAAAAAGCAACTTCAATTTGTATTGAGAGCCGGAGAAATCTGTGTTGAAATCAATGAAATTGAAGGTTGTGGGTACTGAAAATTTTCCGTTTGGTCCAAAAATGGTCTATGTTGTAAAAAGATTAATTTGAACAAAATCAACTTTTATTAAAACTTTTTAAAACCATTTTCGATATGGATCACAACTGGACACACCCAAGATCTATCGCTGAGATGTACAACCCCAAATCGGATAACTGGAAAGTTGCCCCTTGTCTGAATAGCGCTGCACTGTAGCTCACAACCGAACTCTTGGATGCAGAAAAGACAAAGATGACCAAAACAATCACATGGACACAGTTGATTTGGAAGCATTTATGGCTGGACTTCAGAATGAAGTTGCCTACGTATCCCAAAGATAGGAATCAAGCCTTACGTGGTTCGGTGCGGATTCACTCGAGTATTAACACTCTCCTGTTGCGCTCTAACTTTTTTCAAGGCCGCCCTTTCTGGGTTTTCAACCTTGCAAGATCAGTTTTTTTTATTTCTAATTTTTTGTGCTCTAACTTTTGCTAGGTCGCCCTTTCGGGTTTTCAGCCTAACGCGCCACTCAAGGGTAGTATTGCTTCAACTTGTCCATGTTGACTAGTTGGGAGAACTCAAGGCCATCTAAATCCATAAGAATGACTGCTCCACCCGACCAAATAGACTTGATGATGTAAGGACCAGTCTAATTGGGTCTGAACTTGCCCCTAGGATCGTGGATGGGAGCTCGGTTATCTTTGAGCACCAAATCCCCTTTTTTCAAATTCCTAGACTTAACTTTCTTGTTAAAAGCCTTGGTAATCTTGCGTTGATAACCTTGAATGTGGTATAGTGCTTTCAGCCTCCTCTCATAGAACAACATGAGTTCCTCAAACCTACTCTGTTGTCAATCTGCTTTTGCTATTTGGCACTCAGCCATCACCCGCAGCGATGAAACCTCGACTTCGATTGGCAGAACAGCCTTCATCCCATAAACTAGAGAGTATAGAGTTTCCCCAGTAGAAGTCCGAATCGATGTTCTGTAACCCCAAAGAGCAAACGACAGTTTATCTGGTCATGCCCTATAGGTTTCCACCATCTTCTATAGAATGTGCTTGATGTTCATGTTGGCGGCCTCAACTGTTCCGTTGGTTTGCAGCCTATACGTGGATGACTTATGAAAAGCCACGTTGTATTTTTCCAACAAGTCGATCACTTCCTTCTTGAAGTGGGAACCATTGTCTGAGATAATCTCATTCGGGACCCCATAGCAGCAGATAATGTTGTTCTTGATGAACTTGGCTACGTGTGATGCTTTTAGCACTGCGTAGGATTGGGCCTTGACCCACTTTGTAAAGTAATCTATCGCCACCAAGATGTACTCATGCTTGTTCAACCCCTTCGGAGTAACTGCCCCAATAACATTAATTCCCCAGACTGAAAATGGCCACGGTGAAGTCATGTTGTACAGCTTCGATGGCGGGATGTTCATGCGATTTGCATGGATCTGACACTTGTGGCATCGCCGAACAAAACCAATACAATCCTCCTCCATGGTTGACCAATAGTAACCCTGTCTGAGAATCTTTCAAGCTAGCATTACCCCACTCATGTGTGATCCGCACTCTCCTCCGTGGATGGCCTCCATCAGGCGCTTCGACTCTTCAGCATTGACACACAGTTTATGCATTCCCAGATGGCTCTTTTTGTATAATTTACCCCCATAGATCATAAACTGAGCAGCCATTCGTCGTATCGCCCTCTTATCTTTGGCATTTGCCCCTAGCGGATAAGCCTCCTTTTCCAAGAAGTTCCAGACATCAAAGTACCAAGGGTTCTGATCTTGTGCTTCATCTATGGCGGCAATCAGTTCGTTGCCTGCACATACCTTTGTTCAATAATAATTGGACACATCCGGACTCCCAAAGGGATGTCTATCATGGAAGATAGAGTTGATAAAGTGTCAGCAAACCTGTTGCTCTCTCTTAACAAATGGGTGAAGGTTAACTTCTCAAACCTAGGAATTAGAACGTCCAGAGTTTGGTGATAGATTTTCATCCTTTCTTCCTTAACTTTCCAGTCTCTTTTCGCTTGAGACACAACCAGGTTCGAGTCCCCAATGACATCCAACCATTTTGCTCCTAGTTCTAGGGCGGCTTCCAAGCCAGCAATACATGTCTTGTACTTTGCTTCATTGTTTGATACCTTGAACCAGAGTTTGAAAGCTAAGGGTATGTGGGAATTGTCGGGTGCTATCAGCAACACCCCTATCCTATACTTGTACTAGTTAGACGCTCTATCAAAGTACATAGTCCAAATCTCTTCTTCAACCTACAGAATGGCCTCATCTGGGAACAGATACTCTACTGTTTCATCTCCTCCACTGGTTGATCGGTTAGGAACTCCACTACCATTCTCCCTTTCATAGACTTGCTAGTCATATATTTCAAATCAAATTCGGAGAGAAGAAGCAACCAACGGGCTAGCCTACCCGTGAGTGCTGGTTTTTCGAAGAGATATTTAATGGAACCTAATCTCGAAACCAGAATTACGGAGTGAGCTAACAGGTAGTGCCTCAACTTCCTGGTAACCCATACCAAGGCCAAACAAGCCTTCTCAAGCGGAGTGTAACGGGTCTCATATTCTAGCATCTTCTTGCTCAGGTAGTAAATAGCCTTCTCCACTTTATCCTCAGATTCCTGCACAAGCATGCAGCCCATTGTCGTGTCGGTTACTGACAGATACAAAATGGCGGTGACAACACGGGTGGGTTCTGTAGATACTGCTTGGTCTGTTCAAAAGCAAATTGACATCGGTCATCCCATTGGAACTTCTTTCCTTTCTTCAGGAGACCAAATAGTGGTTCACAAGTCAAGGTTAATTTTGCAATAAACCGTCTTATGAATTTCACTTTACCCAGAAAGCCTCGCACCTCCTTTTCAGTCCTTGGTGGTGGCATTTCTAAGATGGCCTTAATCTTGGAAGGATCAACCTCAATGCCCCTTTGTGTAATTAAGAACCTCAGCATTTTCCCTACTGTAACACCAAAACTACATTTCTGAGGATTCAGTCGCAACCGATACTCTCTGATCCATTGGAAAAATTTCTTCCAGGCGATGTAGTGGCCCTCTCTTTCCTTGGACTTGACAATCATGTCGTCCACGTGCACCTCAACCTCTTTATGGATCATATCATGCAAGATCGTTGTTGCAGCCCGTTGATAAGTAGCCCCAGCATTCTTCAAGCCGAACGGCATCACCCTGTAACAGTAGGTTCCCCACGGGGTGGTAAAGGCAGTCTTCTCCCTATCTTTGGGTGCCATCAAGATCTGGTTGTACCCGGAAAACCCATCCATAAAGGAAAGCAGCGCATGCCCAGTAGTGAAGTCCACCAACTCGTCGATGTGCAGTAATGGAAAGTCGTCCTTCGGACTGGCTTTGTTTAGATCCTTGAAATCCACACACACCCGAAATCTGGCATCTTTCTTCGGCATCGAAATAATGTTGGCCAACCAAGTAGGATACTCAGATACTAACAGGAACCCTGCATCAATCTGCTTGGTGACCTCTTCTTTGATTTTCAAAGCTCAATCCGAGCGTATTCTCCGAAGCTTCTGCTTGACGGGTCGGGCCTTAGGGTCAAGAGGGATCCGGTACTGTACAATCTCAGGATCGATTCCAGGCATGTCTTTGTAGGATCACGTGAAAACATCTTTGATATCTTTTAATAAAGTGACTAAGCGCTCGCATTCCTCCGAAGACAACGTGGACCCAATCTGGACCAGACACAGATCCTTCTCAGTACCAACATTAATTGAAGTGATTTTATCAACCAAAGGTTTTACAAACCTCTCCTCTTCTTGATCAATCAAATGTTTCAAAACTTGAGGAATTTTTTCCTCAACATTTTTATCAAAGTTTTGAAAGTCTTGATTAGTGTAGTAAACAAGTGGCACAGAAAAGTACTCAGAAACAGTAGTGGTACCATTCTCATTCACAACTTCCAGCTCGTCCAATTCCTCGGTTACAACCGACTCAAAAGAAAAGGAAAAAGATGACTTTGACAAAACAACGACATCCGGGCTATCAACCCTAGGAATACCGGACTCTGACTCAGAAGAACTAGAATCTGATTTCGACTCCACAGACTCTGTGGAATCAGATTCCAGTTCACTACCTGATTTAGAATTGCTAGACAAAAAGCCCTCCTCGAATTGCCAAACGAGGGAGGGTGCGATAGATGCATCCAGAATGCCGGAAGAAGGGTCCACAGCTATTTGATCCCCAATCATGGAAATAGAGAGAAGTCATCCCCTGAGCTCTCTGGTGTGATCTGAGGATTCGAGAGGAGACAAACTAGCACTGCTCCTATCTCGAGTTCTATGCCATTGGACTCATCCTCTATACACTATTCAGCCACCGCTAGTAGGTCAGTCTGCTCTTCTGTAACTTTATCCCCTTGCAACTGTAGGTCGAAAAAGATCTCAAAGCCGGGCAAACACCACTTCTCTGAATTCAGCCATGGCTCAAGAAAGCCACAAAATGGGAAATCCTCCCCCTCCCGGACAAAGCGGCCATTTAGGGTTCCTCGAATAGGTCTATGCACCAACTCATAGTGCTTCCCAGTTTGTTTAGCCTTGGCCCTTCTTGCCATTTCCCTTCCCTTTCTTATCCAATCCTCTTTGGTAGGCGTGTAACCTAGACCAAAGGTCTAAGGGTTGTGTGGCACTTCGACTAATGCGGCGACGCCCTTCCGGCCGCTTCTTTCCAATCCCATTTCGGGTACATGTTGCAGCTTATTCATGAGGTAAACGGATTACGCACTGACATACAGTCCCTCATTAACAGCCAGAATATCCTGCACTACCCGGGCCTCGGCCAAGGTGAATCCAGACAAAAAGACATCCTCATTGTCGTGTACAATTTCCAAGACTAGTGTAGTAACCTCTGACTGCGGATGTATGGAAGAGTTCCCAAAAACAATAGCTACCCTTCTCCCATGGGGGTATTTCAGCATCTGATGTAGAGTCAAAGAGACAGCCCTCACTTGGTGCAACCACAGCCATCCAAGGAGTAAATTAAAGGTGGCTGGAACATCCAGAACATGAAACTCAATGTCCTGTTGTGCCGGGCCAACTTGGGTTTTGATCCGCACTGTCCCCATCACTTCCCGACTTGTATTGTCATAAGCCCGAATCACCTGGGTTGTTGGTGCGAAGTCTGCGGGTTTTAAACCGATAGCATAGGCCGTATGTGACGGGCACACATTAATTACAGATCCCGAATCAACCAAGAAAACTGGTATCCACTTCTCTTTACATTGCACAGAAATGTATAGCAGCTTGTTGTGATCAGAGCCCTCAGGTGACAATTCTTTATCTGTGAAAGTTAAAGTCGATGAAACCCCTCCCGGGAAAACCAGTCCTACTAACTGCTCTGGGGTTACGTCGATGGAGAGCTTAGCCTTATCCATTGCTGATAGAACGACTTATCTATGCACCTGTGAGGCCATGAGCAATCCCGAAATGGAGATGTCTACTTGAATTTTCTTCAGCTGTTTCAGTACAGCTTCTTCATCCAACAGTTTATCTTTCTATTTCTCAGCTTCCTTGTCTTTTCCTAATGCTTCTGGTTGGTCCAGGTGTGGCGGCTTAAAATACCACCCACTCCGAGTCATGTGATCCACTTCTTCAGTATACCAAGTATCATCTGGCAGATTTTGTCCCCAGTCCTCATTAGTATGAGCAAGACACAAATCATCGTCTTTCCACCACATTCCTTCATCAATTGACAAACAACTGTCTGGTTCTGCTGTAATTGTTCCCATGTTCACAACATATTCTATCCCCATAGGGCCTTTGGCTTTTCTAACTCTCTGGTCGATCTCAGTTCTTTCCTGCTCGAACCGCTTTAGCGCGGGCTCCTGTTCTGTATCAGCTGTACAAACGTTGCTCAATTCCCGAGCAAAATTCTCAATACCGGTGCTCTCCGGCAACTACCATTTGTTGTCGACCATTCTAGCCGTTGCAGACATTCCTGTTTCTGACTGTTCCTGCTTTGGTCGAGACCCCTCATCAACATCTGGCTCATCACTAAGCCACCCTGTATTATCCACTGATCCATTCATATCAAACCAGCCGATTTGTACATCCCCAGATCCTGTTCATCAAAGAACTGCAGATTACTAATGTCCTCCTCAAGCTCAGCTAAGTCATCCAACCCCTGGCTCAGCCCGTCCTCCTGGACTACATCAACCTTCATTCCCATCGACAATTCCACCCTCGGTCTGGCCTGGCTAGTTGGCACAATGTAACGATAGGGGTTGTATGCTTCCTCAATTAAACTCACAGAGCCCTCAGACATGCCTTCTTTCACTACAGCCACCACCATTGGTTCGAGTTGAGATATAGAAGCGCTCATCATGCACAAGTCTGTGCTTTCTAGAATGAACAACACCGACTTAGGTAGGTGGGAGGAAGTGATGTATATGCTGGGGTCATATGGGACGGCCATTGTTTGGATAAGGTTCACTTGCCTGGGTAGTGGGGGTTGGTTATGTAGTGAAAGAGGGTTTGTAGTGACATTAGGTTTCTCAGGAGGCGCTATCACTTTGTTGTCAATGAGATCCTAAATCTCATGACGGAGTCTAAAGCATAGGTCGGTATCATGGCCATGCTGCTGGTGGAAGGCATAATACTTGGCCGGGTTGTGTGTATGAGGGAGGGGATTAGGCAATGGGCACAGTTCCAGGGGCTTTAGATGCCCCTTTCTGATTAGGACCCCCAAGGCTTTGGACAGAGACATGTAGAGTGGAGTGAAAACCCTCTGGCCCCGAAGTGGGTACTTTGTAGGTTGTGGGGTAGTTCTGGATGTACCAGTAAAGGGGGTGGCTGTTTTTGGTGTGGTGGTGACCATACCAACATCAAAAGTCCTCGCAGTTGTGCTGCTACTCGTAGCCACATTCAAACTACGTGTAAATTCCCTCTTAGGCTGCTCCTTTTCATGGTCAATCAGACACCGTTTCATCGCATTGTCTACTTGCACCCCTATCTCATGAAGATCAGCAAATATAGGGAGGGGTAAGACAATCATCTTCTGCATCAGTTTCGGTTGCAGATTATGAACGACCATTCTTGTCTGGTCCTTTTCGGCTGGCCGGGTGGTCATCATGGAGGGCTTCGCCCTCTACCAAGTGACGAAATTAGAGAAGCCCTCCTTCGGCTCTTGTCGAGTAGCCTCGAGATCACGAGTTATGACATCGATTTGAGTATTATAGGAATATTGGGTCATAAAGGCCTCAGCCATCTCTTCCCAGCTTCTCTTCACAGAATCTTCTAGTTTAGCATACCAAATAGTCGCGATACTCGACAGGGTCCGGCCAAAGAGGGATAGCTTCTGCAGTCTAGTCAGGCCCATCGGTCACAAAATATCTAAAAATAGCCGCAAGTGGACCGTGGGATCACTCAAACCATCGAAGCGGTCTATGTGTGGCATTTTAAATCTATCCAGCAATGTCATCGCTGAATCTGTATAGCCATCCTCTATATTTGGGATCGAGTTGATACCCTAAGCTCGTTTGAAAATCTTTCAAGCTTGCTCACTTTCAGAGCAGTAGGATCGACCTCAAACTCAAACGGTGCGTCCGTTGAGTAGGCCGGTGCTTTGGAAGTCTGAGGTGGAACTGGCCCTGCTGGAGTGTCTGTATTCTCCTGGACATTAGCTGTATCCCCGGGTATTAGAATCCTAGGTGGGGGTGGGTGCAAAGCAGAAGCTACTACTTGTTGTGGTTGTTGTTGCTGTTGAAACCTGGAAATCAATTCAGTCTGCTGGGCTACAACCTTTGTTTGGCGAGCGGTAACTGCTTTGCTAGATTATAGAGTCACCACCTAAATATTTTGTTTTTGGGAAATTTAGGAAACCCTGACTCATGCCAAATGCCAAGTGTCCGTCATTACCAAAGTTGCCTCAGCTCAGGAACTTACGTACGAGAGGGGAACGTCCTGAAATGAGCACCCCCGCTCGCCCGATCAAAGATCGGCCTCTACTAATCATGATATGTTGTTTTATGAACCTCATGTGTTCTTATTTGGTTATTAGCTAACTTTACTATGTGATGCACACACAAGCAAGTATAAACTAAATCGCAAGAATTGGAACAATTCAACTCATATTTATTTTTGAAAATAGTTTGAAATTGCCACCCTCAGGTGGGCCAAAACGCGGATTTGCCACCCTTAAGTGGGCTTAAAACATGATGATTTGCCACTTCGCAAAATGGGCTTAAAACATTCATTCGTTGAATTGTTCCAATTCAAGTAACAAAGCCCTCATCCACAGGCATTCATGTAGTTAATCACTTAAGCAAATAACCTCATGGCAAGCATGCAAAACATAGTAACACTCACACTAATGCAAGTATGCTAAAGCGTAAAACTTACCGAGTACTCCGAGCCAAAACAAAAGCTAGATAGAAATCATGCATGATCCTGACTATACCAGATGCCTAATGCAACACATGCAATAATGCAACTAATAGGCTCGGCTATCTAAGATGGCATATGAATGCAACAATATGATAACATGCTTTGAAATACGTATTCAAATAAGTATTGAAATACGATGCAGTTTGAATGATGCGCCGAGCCTTGGTACATGCGAGACAAATGAATGATACAATCATGCAAGCATAAGGTATGTAATTGAAACGTGCCCTAATCTAACCATCGAAAGCGGTTAAATAAAAGGGAGAAAGACGTAGGGTTGGAAGACATGCACACACACACGCATGCTTATTACAACATTTTTCCCTCTCGAATGAGGGTCCGAGTGAATAAGCTAAGCTACACTAACCTAAGCTAATTATTACAAAGCGAAACTAATTAACTATTCTAGCTAATTAATTACAACACAATTGAATAACTAGCTATGCTAAGCTAATTAAAATATTACAAAACAGATTAAACTAATTAATTATAACACATGTATTAATTAGCTATGACTAGCTAATAAAGCAATTAAGTGGCCTCGAGGGCGAGGGAGACATGCATGCTCGGTTGGCTTCTTTCTGAAAATCCACCGCCTTGCCTTTGGATGCCTCTGTTTGCACTTTGCTTTGATCTCTGAACATTGCACCAATTTCTAGACTACTTCTGCCCCAACACAGGAATATTCTGAACAACTTTTCCACTGATGGCCGATCGACTACCATAGGTGGCTGCCGGCCACCCTTTCCCTGGAATTCTCCCTTTTGCTGCAATTGAGAGCAAACAGAGGCAAAGCAGTGTATTCTCAAATAATATATGTACTATTACCCTCCTTATCATTTCTCAAGCTCAAAGGAGGGTAATTCTTGGCTCTCAAGCCACCAATCAAGTATTTTCAATGCATGATGGCCAAAGAGTCCAGCTTGTACAAAGTCAATGAATGCACAAATAAGACTCAAAGGACCACCCCCCTATCATGTATGATCAAGGGTGACAGTGACCAAGAAATGTGGCACGTTTCATCACTTTGAGTATGTAACATCCCACATTTCTTATGTTTGGATTAGCGTCCGATCCAAACGCATGCAATGCAACACAAATGCTTATCTTGCTCAAGTTTTACTTGATTCATTTTGTTTACACATTTTAGATTACTGATTAATCCTTTAACCAATTTAATCCAATGTGAAAGTCCTCTAATTGGAAAGATGGCCTAAGCCACAAGTGCCTTGATCATGAAAAAGGCCTCATGATGTTGGTTAGGAGTAACCCTCAAGAGAAGGTTAAAACCATTAGGCATGAGAGCCTCAAGTTCACACTCAAGCCAACAAGGGGCTCAAGACCACTTTTAAAGCAAATTAAAAAGTGAAGAATAGAGGGAGGTTGCAGACTTTTTAGTGCTGAAATGGTATGAAAAATGGCACTAAATCATGCAAGCAACACATGCACAACATGTTCAAAAGCCAAAAGCATTAAACTAGTGAAGTGCATTATACTAGAGGCATGCAATATCAAGCTCAAATGACCAAACCAGCTCAAAAA
>NW_021025126.1:0-173038 GCF_004153795.1 Camellia sinensis
TAATGAACCTTACCAAGCTTAAACAAAAGAAATCTAAGGCTGCTTTAAGAAAGTGTAGTATAGTCATCAGTTCTAGGTGGGGTGGTGATTATTAGGAAATTGTTGAGATATAGAAGGAGCTAGAATTGATTAGAAAGACCCATCAAATAATGTAAACTGTCTGCTATCTTCTTTGATAGTCAACTCATTAATTCCATTAGTCCTGTAAATTTTTTTTCTCTTTCTTTTTTTTTTTTTTTTGCTTCTTATTGAAATAATATTGCAGGTGTGCACCTTCTACCCGAAAGGAGTCTGTTCTTATGGAAGCCAATGTAGATATGAACATGTTAAAGTTTGTTGAATATGGTTTCATTTGTTTCATTTGTTTATGGCCCTGATTCAAATCAGGTTAAAATCCTGGTTTGGTTTTTACTCTCCTCCACAGTTCTATATGACAAGCTATTTTACCTAGATTATCTAGACTTAGCATTGAAGCTCATGCACCTGCTTGTGTGCATGAATTAATAATGACGTTAAAATACTATTAATCTTACTTAATAACAATCATCAATATTTAAGGGGAAATGGCCAGCATATATGAGAACTCAACTTGACTTAAATCATGCACCCACCTGCTATTTGTTAATAACTCGAGCATCTTACATTCAGGCTTTCCCCTTGTATTTGTAGCATCTTCAAAGGTATGTACTTACAATTCCAGTGATGGCCTGATGGGTCTTGATGCTCCTAACATAAATTGTCTCTGTGGACTTTCTCACATGATATTTATTTTTATTTTTATATTCTCTTGCTACCCATTATCTTCATCCAGCTTGCCCATCTTTTGAATATGTTTCTTGGTGCTTCTGTAATTGGTAATTTAGTACCATGTAAATTGTAATTTCTTCTCTCTTGTAGAATTTCTTCGCTTAACTAATTAGATAATCATGGATGATGCAACAGAGTAAAAGTAACCTACATGAGCTTTAGCTCTTTGATAACATTCCCCTAGGGCTGCAAGAATATTATTGCATCATTTGGATTACCATAAAAAATTGCTTACTTTCTCTTTCTCTTTGTTGTCATTATACAGTGAATTATCATTACCATTTGAACAACTTACATTAGTTTTTAGTAAAAGAGTCTCATCTTTAGCCCAAAATTTTAAACTCCCTTATAATGCTAAATTTGACTATTTACTACTGTAAAACATTACTTTATCATGCATCTTCCTCGATAATTATTGATTCCCTGTGCTGTTCTACAGCACAAATTTCAACAGACTTTTTGATGCTTAGGTTGAAATTAAAATATTCCAATGTCTTCATCTCCTTGATGATGAAATTCAATTAACTCAAACTCATACATGCACACATGTTTGCAATGAGATAGTTTGCATTGCTTAGAATCACATACAGTTTAAAGTTTGAATTGAAAACACTTGGCACTTCTGAAATGCTTGTCTTCTAAAAGGCTACCATGTGTTCGTCCCATCAAACAGGGATTTGCTTTTTGACATTTTTGTTGTTGATGTTCTAATTTCTTTTTCTTTCATTTGATGACTTCTATCATTTCTATTGAAGATGTCTCACTATTTTTGGCTTTAAAAGAGGTGGCCCTTTGTCACAACCCAAACCCGCCCCTATAGGTTTAGCATCGTAACCAGCCAGTAATCCTTAGACTACCGAAGGCCTCTGAACAGATTAACAAAATTAAGGGGCTAGCGGAAGCAAATACATAAATATAGCTGTCCAATGAGCTGTGCTGACTTATATGAACAGAATAGTTAAAACTTTATATAAGTATGCAATAGTCACTCATACATTATACCCACACACATTATAATATTCTAAGTACAGCCAACGACATCAAATCAAGTCTTAAATAAACAAAAACCACAGAACTTAAACACAGGACACTTCGGGAACCTCCACGTGAGGCACAATGGTTGGCTGACAATGAAACATAGATCCAGACAAAAGCCTTCAGGCTCGGGCTCCAGAATGCTCACCTATACATATATATACACACAATGAGCTAAAGCCCAATAAATAACATTAAGGTAAAGGGGTTAGTGAACGAAAAGCGAATATATCATAAGCAGAAAACAGACCAGAGCATAATCATTCTCATATCAGAACATAATAATGGTACATCCCATAGAACACATCACAGAACGTCTTCCGACTAGAGTAATCGGTTTCGGATATCGATTAAACACATATCACCACAATGAACTGGCTAACGAGATCTCGTAAACTTGTATGTCATGGACTCGCATTTTCATGCCATCTCCTATGACTTGGGACTATCTATGGATGCCATAATAGATTTCAAACATGGAATATTCGTTCATGAAAACAGATATCATTTCAGAAATTAGAACTTATCATATTTCATTTGGAACGTAATTCATATGAACGTATCTTTACAATAAAGTTACTCATAGTGGTTCCAGTAAGCGGTCAATCAATCCTCGAGTCTTGGCCTACAATCATAAAATACATAACACAAGCATGTCTTATCATTATACATTCAAGTGGCCATTAAGGCTTAGCTCTCATTATATTGGTTCTTATTCTTTCTTATCACATTGCCTAAAACACACACACTTCCAGTCTCGGAACTTAGTACATTCTTTTCTTAGTGTGTTTCCAATCCATAACCTCATTATTATGGCTTAATTAAGGCTTAAGAATGCCTAAGATGCAATGAGGATGCCAAAACATACCTTGGAACACTTAGGCAAAATTTCTAAAAATAAGGTCCACGCTCGAGCGTAGCTTTCCTCGCACGAGCGGACATGCAAAATGTGAATGGTCGCTCGAGCCTACATTCCTTCGCTCGAGCGATCTGTAAAAGACATGAAACTTGTGGGAGCTTGCAATTCACACTCGAGCGGACTTTTGGTCGCTCGAGTGAAGTGCACGCACTCAGATTGGTCGCTCGAGCGTGAACTCCCACGCTCGAGCATAGATGCAAATTCTAGAATTTTCAGATTGCACCTTTAAGCTCAAAACTCGAATTCCAACCTTCAAAACACATCTCTTGGGCCCCAAAACTTGAGATAACATAGTAAACTTGTAAAACATGAAGAATTACGGATTATTTCATAAAATCATGGCCTAAGAGTGTAGGAACCCACACTTTATGTCCTCATCATGTTCATGAGCATCGGTATGATTATGACTTGTTTAGCTTGCATGTGTATGTTGTGATTTGTTTCGCTTGAGCTAATGCGATCCATGTCTTGATTTGAAGCCTTGTGATTTGTCTAAGTGTAGTATGCTTGTCTTGTTCCTTCCTTGATGTGAAACTTAGGTTACGCCTTGCCTGAGTTATGCTAGCCGACGTTATTCCAATGCCGAGGTCATCCTTAGTCTAGCATTAGTATCTTGAAACCCCTTGTCGACCTCAGTCCTTGCCTTGACCACATTAGCCGAGATGTTACCTTGCACCCAAGTGATCTCGTCCTGGAAGTGGTATGACCTAGGCCGAGGTGTGGCGCATCTAGGCCAAGAGGTGGCACAGCTTAGTCAAGTGTTGTCCTTCCTAGCCGAGGTCATTGTCACCTTAGTTGCCGAAGTCTTTTGTTAGCCGATGTCACCCCTTGCCGGAGTGCCATTCCGTGTAGCTTGTCTTGACAGTCCTTAGTGCTAGAGGACTCTAAACTTTTGCAGCATAGCTTGTCTTGACAGTCCTTAGTGCTAGAGGACTCTAAACTTTTGCAGCATAGCTTGTCTTGACAGTCCTTAGTGCTAGAGGACTCTAAACTTTTGCAGCATAGCTTGTCTTGACAGTCCTTAGTGCTAGAGGACTCTAAACTTTTGCAGCATAGCTTGTCTTGACAGTCCTTAGTGCTAGAGGACTCTAAACTTTTGCAGCATAGCTTGTCTTGACAGTCCTTAGTGCTAGAGGACTCTAAACTTTTGCAGCATAGCTTGTCTTGACAGTCCTTAGTGCTAGAGGACTCTAAACTTTTGCAGCATAGCTTGTCTTGACAGTCCTTAGTGCTAGAGGACTCTAAACTTTTGCAGCATAGCTTGTCTTGACAGTCCTTAGTGCTAGAGGACTCTAAACTTTTGCAGCATAGCTTGTCTTGACAGTCCTTAGTGCTAGAGGACTCTAAACTTTTGCAGCATAGCTTGTCTTGACAGTCCTTAGTGCTAGAGGACTCTAAACTTTTGCAGCATAGCTTGTCTTGACAGTCCTTAGTGCTAGAGGACTCTAAACTTTTGCAGCATAGCTTGTCTTGACAGTCCTTAGTGCTAGAGGACTCTAAACTTTTGCAGCATAGCTTGTCTTGACAGTCCTTAGTGCTAGAGGACTCTAAACTTTTGCAGCATAGCTTGTCTTGACAGTCCTTAGTGCTAGAGGACTCTAAACTTTTGCAGCATAGCTTGTCTTGACAGTCCTTAGTGCTAGAGGACTCTAAACTTTTGCAGCATAGCTTGTCTTGACAGTCCTTAGTGCTAGAGGACTCTAAACTTTTGCAGCATAGCTTGTCTTGACAGTCCTTAGTGCTAGAGGACTCTAAACTTTTGCAGCATAGCTTGTCTTGACAGTCCTTAGTGCTAGAGGACTCTAAACTTTTGCAGCATAGCTTGTCTTGACAGTCCTTAGTGCTAGAGGACTCTAAACTTTTGCAGCACAGCTTGTCTTGACAGTCCTTAGTGCTAGAGGACTATAAACTTTCGCAGCACAGCTCGTCTTGAAACTTTTGTCTTGATATGTCATCACCCCTTGAAATAAGTAGATGTTATTAACATCCAAGGAACTTGAAAGCCGGCAAATGAACTTGACTTTTCCCTTGATTGTAAAGTATACTATGTATTGTTTTGTAAAGAAATCTTGGATATCAATCATGCAAACCTTTATTTCTAATATCATTCACTGAGTATCCAAGCTCACCCTCTCTATATATATATGTAGGTGATGAACAAGAAGGCATTGAGGCCTAGACGTGAATGCCGATGTGTTTTGGGCGCATAGCCGACATGTTTTGGATTTGTGTTTTGCATCGTCTTGAAGATCATGCTTCTCGGCTTATTTTTCATTTGCACTTGTATATGTCGGCTTGAGAAGCCTTTTGGTCAGGATGTATTTTGGTATCTCATTCTTGTTGTATCTAAATTGTAAGACTTGTAAAGATGCTTGATGTATGACATTCCATTGGACATATGCACGGCTCTCATGGACTACTCAGTTTTATATGTGTATTTTGCTTCCGCTCTTGTAAGCCCCATATTTCATACTCCGGTTGTGTGTGATTTTTGTAAGACGGCCTTCGGTAACCTCGGGTTACTGGCCATCACGGCACCAAACTACTAGGGGCGGTTTGGGGGCGTGACAAAGAGTTTGTTAAAAACTCACAATTTCAACTTAAAACGTGATGAATGTTCAAGAACACAACATGCATGGGTTTTCTTGGTCTTGAGCTTCCCAAAACATGATTAAACACCACAAAACAACTTGAAACTTGATGATTTCCCATGATTAAGATGAATATCAAGCATGCAAGAGAGGATTCATGGAAATCATGCTCAATTTGTAAGAAAATGTACATGCATGCAAAACTTTTCAATCTCTTTGCTCCAAAACTCATGAAACTTGTAAATTGAGCTCATAAGCTCCATGCATGTAAGAAATCCCTTTTCAAAATATGAATTCAAGGTTCAAAACATGATAATTCAAACATGGATGACATGAATCATGTTCAAAATGATGAAATTAAACTAAATTAAGCATGCATGCATGAATTAACTCTAAATTCATCATCTTTGGTCCAATTCTTGTACACAATCACAAATTCTTCTTGAAATGATCTACTTGATGGTTAAAAGTCATAATTAAGTCTTAAATCCTTACCTAGAGTCTTGAATTACTCTTGTTCTAGCACAATCTTTGATCAATTCAAGCTTTAGCCTTCAATTTCTCCTTAATCTCTTCTTATCTCTCTCTAGAATTGTGCTCCCTCTCTCTCTAAAATGAATTCTCAGATTTTTCCACTCAAGGGATAAAAGAAAATGAGGTCAAAATGAGCTTAATTGTTACATATATAGCTATAGTGCTAAAATACATTAATTAGAACATAAGGCTTGCCAAACGCAACTTAACGAATCAGACTGAATCAATTTTTATTAAAATTTGCCATATGGTTCTAAAAATTCCAAATAACACATCGGTGTAGTCAATTTCGATTTCGGATGCCGATAAGGCTTTCGATTTACATATTAAAGTGAAATTCCAAATAGATATTTCTATAAGTAACAAATAGAAAGCCAAAATCATACAAAGTACAGAATAAACACATAATTTATTTTAATCCTCTCATTAACATCATTAAATATGGATTAGTGGCTAATTACGGATAGGGGTTGTTACACCCTTGTTGTGGTGAAATGTGGGTATAAATGTATAAATCAATTGTCAACTATTTTAGTTGTTTTTTTTTGTCTATGGCTACCACGGTTTAGCATTGATGAGCTAGATAGCGGAAAAAATATTAAGTTTCATGATTTAACTTTGAATGAGTTAGATAAAAAAATATTAGGTGCATTTTTTTCTAAGTTAGATACTTAATGATTTAGTTTCATTCTTGATTTATTAATTAATGCGTTCTATTTGTTATTTTGGGAATTTTTTACAATGAAAGTAGTTAGTTATCTTTGTCTAGGTGTGGTTATGACGATTATGATGATTTGGGGCAAACTCTTTTAAAATGTTTGTAAATTCCAATGGTTAATTGTCTCAAATAAACCCAACTTCAAAATTGCACAGTTCAGGCTCTTTTTAATCATTAGGAGAATCTTGCACTTGAAGGGAGGCTTTCATATCCTATTGCCTTGGGTAGCAGAGTTTTTGCCATTATCTCTTGGGATATTCCATGAGAATTACATTACATTACATACTCTTTAAGATATGTCAATTCCAATTATATACATTTATTAGTGTTCCAGGGTTGTTTTTCTTGACTGCTTTTCTTTCATGGCTTGTGTTGTTTTCTCTAGGCAGGTTGGTGCTAGCTTTATGGATGCTTGCATCTTTGGGATGATTAAGGGTTTAGTTTTTTTTTTTTTTTGTTTTAGCTTTAGGCCAGCTTAGGGAGGTTCTGTCCAATAGTCAAAGTAAGGTTAATATAGGAACTTGTGATAGCTCATTTTTCATCAGTTCTGGATTTTCTGAGCAAGAGTCCAGAGCTGGCATATCTGCATAATGTTGTTATACTGAAAACACTTTTTAGGCACTCTGATAAATGCTTTAAAGTTTACAACTAAGCTTGATTTAGGATGTAATAATTTTGTGAAGTTGCTTTGCTCCCCAAGGCATCCTTTCTTAGATAATCAGCGACTATTGCGACATTGCATTTTTTTACCTCATGGATTTATGCGATTTTCTTAGAATGGAAGTGTTGAATTCCGTTCAATACATTTTTTCTATTTTTCTATTAAGATGAGATTTTTGTGGATGTTTTGCAAATTTACTCATGTTTTTAGCTTGTTAATGACAATGTATCTGTTTCAGTTGCTGAGTAATCTAAGATACTGTATTGATCTTTTTGTAGTGTCCACTATTATTTTATCCGTGCCTTTATTTTTCTTCTACTCTGATAGGTCCTCAAAGTTGCACTCAAGATCTAGTTGTTGCATGATTTGAAGGAAATTGTATTGCTAATGAATATAACGTGAGCATTAGTGAATCCACTGCTCAATTTTTGTTATAAAAAATTGTATTGGTGATCTTTTCCTAAATGCCTATAGGATAGTTTAATAGTTGATTGTACAAACATCCACTAATAAGTATTTTTGTTTTTGGGAACACTAAAATTTATGGAATTGGGTCGGAGTCGGAGGATGCTACTGCTACAGAGAACAGGTAAGTAAACGAAGCAAAATTTATTTTCTACATTCCTTCTTCTATATGCTCCTTATTGTAGTAGCTTTTATTACATAACATCATTAAAAGAAGAAGAAAAAAAAACTTCGAGATTTTCAGTTTTCTACATGCTGAAAAGTATTTAATATACTCAAAATAAACACATTTTTTTAAAAGTATAAATTAATCCATGTCATCATTTCCCGCATAACAGTAATAAGACTTGTCTTTATATAAATTTGCATGGGTTAGTTATTCGAGTACAAAAATCTGTTTTCACTTATATTCCCTTCTTTGTCATTTTGTATGCTCCAAAGGAAGCAAGATATAAAAGATTAATCATTATGCATCAACCACTATTTTTTTTTAATATATTTTTGTGCACTTTACATTTCTGTTACAGTAACTCACAAATACATCAAAAGTTGGATTGACCTGTTTTACCCACACACAAATGTGCCATTAAAAGTTAAACATGCTTTACCCACCTTCTTTGTCAGAAAAAGTAAACATGACGTATAAGATGTGTCGTTAAAAGTTTTTCAGGACACATTGGAAACACTTGGCACATTGTGTTGCGGTTATAATTTTTATGAATCCAGAACAAACGTTATGAAGTTGTTTATAAGGAGAAAAGACCTATCTCAATACATGAAGGCGGGTCTCAACTAGATTTTCTTATCTAAAGTTCAACCAAAGCATATAGACGATTCAGAAGTAGAAAGACTATATTAACTTAGTTTCCATTGTTGAAACATAGGTCAATATTAGCATATTGTGGAACAATAGTTAGAATTGATATATACATATGAATGATGTTTTATTTACAAACTGGTATTGATAGTCATTTAATTTGTTAATGTTTCCTTTACTTTCTGTATGAGAGGGTTCAAGAACGTCGTTGGAATATTCGAAGATCTTTGAAGAAGACTCGAATTTCTTTAGAAATGGTGAGAGGCTTAGATTCTTCAATAGTCTCAATTAAGAACACAAAAGAAAGGAGATGATGGAGATAAGAGATTGGGTGAAGAAGAAAGAAAAGTAGCTAGAGAGAGAATAATGGCTAGGCTCTCCTATAGATCTCCCACTTTCACTCTTAAGGTTGATAATGGAGAAGGGAAATTAGTTCTTTCCCAAGAGTTTTCTCTTCAAAATCCATCCCTTGTAAAGCTATGGGTGGGTGCTATTTATAGGCACCTCATGATGTAGGATGGACCCCATGTACAAGGCATATGGGGAATATTCTCTCTAACCACCTTGTCCAAGGAGGTGACCTCTCCGAGGATGAGGAAAACCCTCGAAGAGGAGATCAACCTCTCGGCGAACCTTTCTTCTTAGACACACCTAACCAATGATCCCCAATCATCCCAAAGGGTCAGGAGTAGTCCCAGAGGACGCCCTGCCGTATAAGGGTCAGGGGTAGTTCAAGAAAATGCCTTGCCACAAATATTGTTGATCCTCAGGGATCCCCTAGATCGTGCCACCTCGACCCGGGTATATACTAGTTTAACCGAAGAGTGAATTTATCTCCACTCACCATCATCGGGAGCGGGTCCTTTGTTTGAACTCCATTACGCCCATGGTTCTGGTGCGTAAATCCCGGAAAGCTCCGAGCTCACAAGTGTTCTAGGACTCATTAACGGAGCGACTTCTAAATTGCGTCTGAATCCGTTTGAAACCAAGTGCTTCGGATCTCTAGGTTCGTGGATCCGAACCCTTTCGAGTCTGAGTGCCTCGAATCTCTAGGCTTACTCAATACCCTTTCGAGTCTGGGCCCGAGTAAGTCTCTAAGTTCGTGGATCCGAACCCTTTCGAGGCTTAGAGCGATTCAGCCCGTTTGATGGCGATAAATTCGGGCCCACCAACCTTGGACTATTGGGCCTAATTAATTTAGTTTGCTCAAATTAGCTCCTCTTACATTTGCCCCTTGCGTGTATGAGAATTTTTTGATTTTCTCGGACATGCATATTTAAACCTTTTCGGCTCTGCTTCGTATCACATCCCCAGAAATATGTTGTTTTGACAGAGCCTAGGATAAAATTGATGACTCACTGTAATTTACAGATAAAATCGACAAATAATATTAATAAATAAATAAATAAATATCTTTTTTTTTTACAACATCTGAAAACATAAAATAAATAAAGCACCCATTTTTTTTAATCTTGGAGAGATAAGGCCCACACTCACACTTTTTCCTCTTGTTTTTCTTGTTTGGAACCCAGCATGCCCATGACATATATACATACACTCAGAACATTTGAGGGAATATTCAAGGAATCACACTTTTTTTTTAATTAATAAAAAAAAAAAACGTAAAGTGCTGACCTCTCTATATATATGACATTAGAATATCCGAGGGATCATAGGCAAATTTTCTCCTTATTCCCTTAATTTATTTATTTATTTTTTGTTAACAAACCCTATTCTCAGGTTTCCGCGGACGCCGTCTTCACAAATCCATTTGCTGCAACTCTAGGCGCCGAGACCATCACTACTCCTTGTCGCAGCTCCGTTACAACACAGGCTTCACCAATGTTGTGTTGCTGCTAGTTTAGATGTCGCCAGCTCTATTTCATCGTCAGTGGAGATACAAGCACACTGGAGCTCCATTTTTGCTCCCACAGCCACTGAAGATGACCACTGCTTGCATATTGCCTGTCGTCCTAGCCCAAGCACCGCCGTCGGCCTATGAGAGAGTCACTCAAGGCACTGTCCTGCGTGTGACCACCCCAACTCGCACTGCCTTCACGCTTCGTGTCTGACCCATGCGGTATCACCGTTGCTTTCAACCTCGACTGGCTAGCGCCGACCATGAATATCGCCCACTCAACGCGACGTTGTCTCTTCTCTTTTGCGCACACTACTCATGCCGCGGCTCTGGACACTATTGACACTGCGACCCAAAGCGCCACCAGCTCGCGCTATCACCAGCCCAGTTTGTCACTGTCTAGTCCGTTGTCAACGCTGGTTGTTACCCATGGTGTCTTGCCGCTGTGCTATGACACCCCCATCTTTGTCGTGGGTCTTGGCTTCGGCTCTTTTGGTTTTCTTTTGCTCGGCTCCCTTCCGTATCATTGCTCTAGATTTGTGAGCAAGTATTTGAAGCCCTCTTTTTTGAACTCTACATCTTTACTTAGAAATAATTCTTGATCTTAGAAATCCCTGCTCTGATACACTCTGAATTTGTGAACTCTGGTGGTAATTTTGATTTCAGTTTTGAGGCTTGCAAATAATCTTGAGCTAGTGCTCTGATTATATACATCTTCAAATCCTTGCTTGAGATTTGGGACTTTTATTGATGGACTGGATATAGATAAATCTTTAACATTAGGCTATTGAATTTCATTGTTGATTTTGCAAGATAAAAACACACCATGACATTGCACTCCTCCTGATATTTAAAAACCGAGCCCGTGCATTGATAATTTGATACAAATATAACTATTGAAAAATATTAAGCATTCGTTGGTTGCCTCGTGTGAATTTATTCATTGCCATCCCTGTGAATGTTGGAATAGGTACTGTTGAACTCTTGACTTGTGAGAGACATGTGGTCTTGAAATTCATATTTTAGAATTTGGCCCTGCAATAATTTAAAATTTTTTTGAATCTTGGTGGGCTTGTTGAAGGCCATTGCAATTTGTTTTTGAGCACCATTGTGGAAAATTTGAAGAGAATAGAACAAATGTGTAGTTGTTAATGTTACCCCATTCAGATAATGCCTGAATCATGTTCTAAAATTGATATTGTTTGTCTAGTTTGTCAGCTTTACTATTTCAGGCAAATAAATTTTTGTACGAAATCCACGACCTTGAGGTCCTCAGAACCAGCACTAATGCGAGTAAAGGCTATCCCTCGAAAGTCCAAACAGAAGAACGATTGTCTCTCAAGAGTCCTGTGACAACCCTCACCTCTAATTAGCGTTAAATTATGATTAACCATGATAAGTAATTGATTAGGATGAAATCCTAAATTGTTATGCGAGTGTGTTGTTTTAATGCATTTCTATCTGTTTGTCATTGAATGATCTGTTCATGTTTTAATTTCGAATTGCAAATTGAAAGCCTTATCGGCGACTGATTCAGAAATTGATTAGTGTTATATGCTAATTAGGAATTATGTGATTTTATGGTAGGTTTAATTAAATTCAATTTGGAATGATTAAATTAGAATAAACAATGTTAAACTAATTGAATATAGGATATTTAATTCAAGGCCTTTTCTTCTCACAATCTACACTTTTTTGGCATCATTCTTCATCTCATTTCCTAGACCAAACCGTGAGTAAGAGAGAGAGTGGGAGAAAATTGAATTCATCTAGAAATTTTGCTTGAATTTAGGGGAATTGAAGAAGACTTGCAAAATTAGGCTACCATACTTGGAATCCAAGACTTAAGGTAGGAAATTCATCCCCTTAACCATGAATTGAAGTTGTTACATGCATTGTTCATGAAGGTTTCATTGAAATTATGTTCAATTGGTGAATAGAGTCAAGAATTAGTTTAAAGTGTTGATTTGAGAGTGAATTCATGCATGCATGTCCATATCATAAAGTTTGAAGTTATTTTTTCATGAAATTCTTACATGGATGTTCATATCTTAGTTGTGGTCCAAGAAGTCACCATGTTTTAGAGTTCAATCTTACATTTGATCATGTTTTGGAGCATTAGAGTCCATGAGAACTCTTGCATGTTATGTTCTTGCATTGTTCTTCAAGTTTCATTCAAGATTGTGTTCTATTGTCGCACCTTTGGGCTTGATTTTATAAAATGATCTTTGAAACATGTTGTATTATGGGTTTCTAAGTGTTTTCCAGAAAATTGGCCCAAAAGGTTGAATTTTGATATGTTTGATTCTTGGTTTGAGCTTTGGAAGCAAACCTGGAAAACCCAGATTTTGGCTTCCACGCTTGAGCGACCACCTTTGTGTTCAAAGCTCCGCTCGAGCGATGGAATGCTGGCTCGAGCGTAGATTGCAAGCTCTCAGGTTTTTGCATATATAGATGCACCCTCGAGCGACGAGACCCACGCTCGAGCGAGGAATTATGTCTCACGCTCGAGCGAGCATCAAGCGGAAAATTTCAGCAACCAGTATTTTTTGTATTTTTACAGGCCGCTCGAGCGAGGGAGTCTACACTCGAGCGACCCCTCTGTTTTGGTAAGCTCGCTCGAGCGGAGAAAGCCACGCTCGAGTGAGACCCCTGCTTTCAGCAAATTTTAAAAAGTGTTTTAAAGTACATTTTTGCATCCTCATCCCATCCTAGGCATTCCTAGGCCATGTTTAAGGCATCTTAATGAGGATAATGTTATAGAACCACACCAAGCCAAATGGGGGCTAAGTTATTAATCTCAAGTGTGTAACTTAGTGTGTGTTCATTTTGCAACTGTGTAGGGTTAGCACCCGAGGACACTGACTAGCCTGTCTATAGCCCAGTAATCTGTGAGTAACAATGCTGTAAAGCTGCGTTCAATTATGATTATTTTCTGAACGATTAACTGTACTGTTTTCTGAAATGATATTGTTTACTGAATGAATGTTTGTCCTATTTTATGAACTGTACTTGTGGCATCCATAGCAACTGACTGCTACTGCTACTGTTACTGTTACTGTTACTATTACTATTACTGTTACTGCTACTGTTACAGAGATCTCTGTCGGTTTCAATGTTTGGAACTACTACTGTTTACTGTCTGATGGCCATCAACTGACTGTTCGGTCTATTAAGACCTATTGTACTGTTCTGCTATTGGATGTATCACTTATGACTGTTATGATTTGTAATTGACTGATATGGCATGAAATATGAACCACTGATTGAATAACTGATCTACTGATGCAAATTACTAATTTAATTACTAAAAGGACATTCATTCTTAATCCCTTTACACAGTTGTTATTCACTGGGCTTTAACTCACTGTTTATATATGTATGTAGGTGGCCAGGCACCGGACCGAAGCTAGGAGCGTCAAGTTAAGCTCTCGTTTTGTCAAGCCAACCATTGTGCCTCACTTCGAGGTTCCAAGTCTGTTCAAGCCAAAGCTGTTTTGGGATGTCTCAGATTCACCCTTTTGTCTCTGTTTTGTAGCAAATGTTTAAGACTTTTGACTGTACAGTTATGGTAAAGGGATTGGATCCCTAACCTGTACGTTACGTGTATCTGAAATGTATATATATGTTTGTGGTTATGATGTGGACTAGTCTATAAAAGTCTTTTACCACTCAGATTTTCACAGCTCATTGGATATCTTCTATTTACTGTTTGGCTTCCGCCAGCCCCTTACTCTGTACTATTGTTATTACTGTCAAGCAGGCCTTTGGTAATCATGGATTACTGGCCGGTTACGATGCTAAACCCATAGGGGTGGGTTTGGGTCGTGACAAGTCCGAATAGTAGCACACATCCTACTTCAGTAAGAAAGATCCCTTTAGAAGGCAACTGAGTCTACCAAGCCTGCACCAACAGAAGTAAAGATTGTCTCTCGGAAGTCCGAGCGGAAGCAAGGCTGTCCTTCAGAAATCCGAGCGGAAACAAGGATGTCCCTCGAAAGTCCGAGTGGATGTGCACTTCTACATCGGCAACTAATGAAAGCAAAGGCTATCCCTCGGGAGTTCGAGTAGGAGTTCACTCTACTTTGACAAGAAAGATCCTCGAAGCTCGTGCTGATGAAGTAAGGGCTATTTTTCGGAAGTTCAGGTGGGAGCACATACTCTACTTCAACAAGAAAGACCCTCAAAGCTTGCGTTAATAAAAGCAATGGCTACTCTTCGGAGGTTCGAGTAGGAACATACACTCTGCTTCAATCGAGAAAGACCTTCGAAGCTTGCTCTGATGGAAGTAAGGGATGTTCTTCGGAAGTCCGAGTGGGAGCACACACTCTACTTCAACAAGAAAGATCCTTGACACTATTTGAAAGTCTGAGTAGAAAACACACCCTACTACAACAAGAAAGATCCTTGAGGCTCGCACTGATGGAAGCGAGGTCTGTTCTTCGAAAGTCTGAGTGGGAGTACACACTCTACTTCAACAAGAAAGATCCTCGAAGCTCGCACTGATGGAAACAAGATTTGCTCTTCGAAAGTCTGAGTGGGAGAAAACACTCTATTTCAACAAAAGAGATCCACGAAGCTCGCACTGATGGAAACATGGGTTGTCCCTCGAAACTTCAAATGGAAGCAAGGGCTGTCCCCCGAAAGTCTCGGTGGAAGCACACTCCTTTCTTTGGCAAGAAAGATCCCTTCTGGCTCCTGGTTGGTAACTGAGTCTACCAAACTTGTACTAACGGAAGTAAAGATTGTTCCCTGGAAATCCGAGAGGAGGCCAAGTTGTCCCTAAAAAATCTGAAAGGATGTACACTATTTTCTTCGGCAATCAATGGAAGCAAAGGTTGTCCCTTGAAAGTTTGAGTAGGAGTATTTCTACTTCGACAAGAAAGATCTTCCAAGCTCGCACTGATGGAAGTAAGGGCTATTCTTCAGAAGTCCGAGTAGGAACACATACTCTGCTTCAACAAAAAAGACCGTCGAAGCTTGCATTGATAGAAGTAAGGGCTCTTCTGCGAAAGTCCGAGTAGGAGCACACACTACTTTAGAAAGAAAGATCCCTTCAGGTTGGTAACCGAGTTTACTATTCCTCTTTCTTCTTTGAGGGCCAACAAAAAATTGAAAATTATTTCAAGCAACATAACACAATGAAGATATACAATGTAGAGAAAATAACTTTTAATGGAGATACACAATATTGAGGACATAACTTTCATCATAACATAAGAAAAAAAGATAGAAAATTCTCGGACAATACAATAAATACAAATTGTAAATGTCATAGATAGACTTCTTCTGCGGAATGTTGACATTTGCCCCTAGAGTTGCAAGGTCATTTGGAAAACGTTCACCAGCTGCTCGGCCTGTGGCCGTCATACACCATCATAGCCACGTCTTCTAAGATATCCTGGGGCCCCTGTTCTTTGAATTCTAGCTCATTTGCTTCGACTTTCTTTCTAAAGATCTTCTTAAGTGTTCGGCACTTCTCTGTAGGATGTCCTAGTGATTGGTGGAAAACACAATAATTAGGACCTTCGCGGTCCTTCTTCGATAAAAGGTCTTTGATATGAGGCAACTTCAGTTCTCTATTTGTCACCCACTCTTTAACTAAGGCCTTCACCTCCTCAACACTACATAGAAAATGAGTGTCATCTTCACAGTTTTTCTCTTCTGACCTCTGAATTCCTCCCCCTGTGACTTTCGTGTAGAAGACGCGGAAGCCGCAGTGACAGAAAGTCTTTGGGATGAGTTGAAGCTAGTTTTATAACTAGTCTCGAACCCGAACTCCTGAGATTGAGGTACGTTGATGTTCTGAGATGCTTCAATTAGTGCCGAGAAGGTGGGCAGCTTGTGATTAACAAGAAGCATCTTGTACCCGTTCAATGCCCCTTCAACACAGATTTGGACCAAGTAGCTTTCCTCCACAGCCTTATGACAATCTATGGCTTTGTCTTGGAACCTCTTCACATATTCGAGAATGTTTTCACCCTCTTGTTGCTTTTCTTTACACAATGTAAGTGTGGTCACCTTCTCCGCCACTTGAAAGAACTTGGAGTGGAATTTTTTAACCATTTTCTCCCAACTTCGAATAGAGTTTGGGGCCAAATTAACATACCAACTATATGCTCGGTTAGTGAGGGACTTAGAGAATTCTCTCAGCCAGAGGATGTGGTTTGAACCATGAATACCTAGAGTCTCGATGAATCACACAATATGTTCTCGAGCATTTCCTTGTTTGCCATCGAATTTAATGAACTTCGGCACTGTATACCCCTCAGGGTATGGATAGCTTAGCATCTCAATAGGGTAAGGTGGCTTGACATCCGAATCAAGCAAAGAGGGTAAAGTCCTCTTGTCCCGTTCGAGATCGAACATGGCTTGCACATCGACGAGAGTGAGAAACTGTTGAGGGAGAGAGTTTGGTGGTGGCATTCCCGGAACTTGGCTTATGGACCCGAAGACTGAGCTAGGGGCGACTTGGCCATTTTGGTGTTGCGAATTCATCATTGGTGAGGACATTTGACGATACTGGCCATCAACGCCTATGGACAAGCCAGTTGGGGATGAGACATTGAATTGAGGCCCGTAAAGTCCACCGCACGGCGCAGCTATACTGGGTTGGACTTGGAAATTTGTTGTCGGCACCAAAGGAGGCCCGCTTGGTACTTGAGCAACATTTACTAGTGGTGTACCAAGATTAGGTACGGGCAGAGCTCCTTTTTGCGCCATTATGCTCTTTATATTTTCCTGGACACCAACAGTCAGCGGAGCGCCATTCATTACACCAAAACCTCCCCTAGTCACCATTGGATCTTGGCTTGGCACACCATGGAGCCCGGGCATGGACAAACTGCTGCCGCCTACTGTGGTTTGAGCATGTGTTACTGTGGCTGTGTTGCCATGAGCCACAAGCTGACTAGGGCCTACTTCTCCATGGATTTGATTTTGCACTCCAGCAGGGATAACTCCACTGCCAATTTGATTTCTGTTTGGTGCCGGTGCAAAATTAGAACTCATTACCAACATGGTGTGAGTGAGATTCTAAAGAGTGGTAAGAATCTCCTGCTGAGTATTTTGAAGTCCTTGAATGGCTTGAAGCAAAAGTGGTTGATCTGGAGCCATGGTCCTGTCATCACCACCATTAGAGGATCCTTGTCGGTGAACTTCATCTTCTCCCGCCATCCTTGTTGGAGTTGTGTGGGTTCCCGATCTCGTTGAGACCATTAACCAATCTGCCTCCCCTGTGGAGTCGCCAAATGTATGAGAGGGTTCAAGAACGTCGTTGGAATATTCGAAGATCTTTGAAGAAGACTCGAATTTCTTTAGAAATGGTAAGAGACTTAGATTCTTCAATAGTCTCAACTAAGAATACAAAAGAAAGGAGATGATGAAGATACGAGATTGGGTGAAGAAGAAGGCAAAGTAGCTAGAAAGAGAATAATGGCAAGGCTCTCCTATGGATCTCTCACTTTCACTCTTAAGGTTGATAATGGAGAAGGGAAATTAGTTCTTTCCTAAGAGTTTTCTCTCCAAAATCCATCCCTTGTAAAGCTATGGGTGGGTGCTATTTATAGGCACCTCATGATGTAGGATGGAGCCCATGCGCAAGGCACATGGGAAATATTCTCTCTAACCACCTTGTCCGAGGAGGTGACCTCTCCGAGGATGAGGAAAACCCTCGAAGAGGAAATCAACCTTTCGGCGAACCCTTCTTCTTAGCCACACCTAACCAATGATCCCCAATCATCCCAAAGGGTCAAGGGTAGTCCCAGAGGATGCCCTACCGCATAAGGATCAGGAGTAGTTCAAGAAAACACCCTGCCGCAAATATGGCCGAGTCTTAGGGACCCCCTAGATCGTGCCACCTCGACCTGGATATAGACTAGTTTAACCGAAGAGTGAATTTATCTCCACTCACTGTCCTTGGGATCGGGTCCTTTGTTCAAACTCCATTACGCCCATGGTTCTGGTGCGTAGATCCCGGAAAGCTCCGAGCTCGCAAGTGTTCTGGGACTCATTAATAGAGTGACTTCTAGATTGCGTCTGAATCCGTTCGAAGCCAAGTGCTTCGGATCTCTAGGTTCGCAGATCCGGACCCTTTCGAGTCCGAGTGCCTCGGATCTCTAGGCTTGCTCAATACCATTTCGAGTCCGGGCCCATGTAAGTCTCTAAGTTCGTGGATCCGAACCCTTTCGAGACTTAGAGCGATTCAGCCCATTTAATGGCGATAAATTCGAGCCCACCAACCTTGGACTATTGGGCCTAATTAATTTAGTATGCTCAAATTAGCTCCCCTTACACTTTCCATGTAGAATTTACATTTTTTGTCCAATTTTACAATAAAGTGATGTGCAAATATTTTTAACAAAAATTTACCTGACATTATTTCTCATTTTCTTTGGTATAGATAGATTATCTCGTGCACAAAGCTAAATTGTATATGACTGATTGGCACTATAAGCATTTTTGGAAGGAATATATATTTTTAGATAGATGTGTATGGAAAAGATTTGGGTGGACTATTAGTTATATTTTTGGAAAGACTAGTAGTTATATTTTTTGGATGAATGTATATGGAAAATATTTGGATAGACTACTAGTGTGTATATTTTTTGATAGATGCGCATGGATAACAATTTAAAACATAATAACAACTAATTGTTATGTTTTAAATTATTATGCTAGATGGATGTGACTTGGATGATTATATAAATTACAAATGGATTTTTAATTGGAGGAATATGTAGTTTGAAATTACTTGTGGATGAAAACTTATAATAGTTGATGACTTTCATTAAACAGGTTCAGTTTGGATGATTTATATTTTGTCGAATGTTCATGATTCAATTGATTTGAATGATGCTTGTAAATTACATATTATATTGAATGGATTGGATGAATTATTATGAATTACAAGTTTATTTTATTGGATGTTGGCGACCAAATGTTGATCTTGTTTTTTCTGTTTTGGCGACCAATTGATTAGTTGGGAAAGAGAACTAATACTTTTGCCAACTAAATAATTAGTCATTAAAGTCATTAATTTTGGCGATCAAAAAGGAATTCGTCGCCAATAGATCAATTGTCGACTAAAGTTTTAGTTGCGCAGACATTCTTTTTCACGACTAACACGTTTGGTGGTGGAATGTGACAATTGCCGACCAATCTTTTTGGTCGTGGAATGTGCTATTTGCCGACCAAACTTGTTGGTCATGGAATGTATTGCCGACCAAACTTTTTGGTTACGAAATGTGACCATTTGCGACCAAATTTGTTGGTCATGGAAATGGGCCACAATTGCCGACCAAACTATTGGGTCGTTGAATGTGCAAATTGGGGACTAACATGTTTGGTCGGGAAAATATGACTTTTCGCGACTAAAATGTTTTACCTACTAAATAGATTAGTCATAGTAATTATATATTTAGCGATCAAAAATTTAGTCGGCAAATATAACTTTTTTGCAACTAAAAAACTTTTTAGTTGCTAATTACTTTCCGCAACCCTCACAATTGGCGACAAAAAAAATTAGTCACGGATAACTTTTGCTGACTAAAAATGAACTTTTACCGACTAAATTTTTAGTCGGCAAAAGTGTGAATTTTTGTAGTGAATAAAATCCGAAGCAATGTTTGCAGTGTGATTATTTTACTTGACTTTTAAATTTTTTAATGAAAAATAATGTATTAAAATAGAGAGAAGTGATTATTTTACTTGATTTTTTAAAAAAAAATTTACGAAAAATAATCTATTAAAAATACAGAAAGTAATGTGATTGAGCCTCCATTTGGGAAGCGGGTTGGCTTTTGACTTTTTAACTTTTTTGGCTATTTTAGCTTGAGCTAAAAAGATTGGTTTGGGAAGGAATTTTTGACTTTTTGACTTTTTTGGTGAGAAAATAGTATAATGATTATGAGTTGGATGTGATATTTTATTTTTTGTGGCTAAAATAGCCAAAAAAAGCTCCAAATATCTCTTCCCAAACGGAGCTTGAGTGTTTTGACTTTTTGACTATTTTAACCAAAAAGTCAACACTCCCAAAAAGGGTTACAGTATGTAACTAGTAGTAGTTGTTGGCTTGGATTTTAGATTTTGGTTATTTATTGTTTAACTTTGTTAATTTTTAGGGTAAATTATAAATACACCTCCTGAGACTTGTTTAAAGTACAAATTGCCTCATGTGGTTTGAAAAATTACAAATACTTCCTTGTTAGTATTTTTTATTTAACAGAATTAATTTAAAAAATGAAATTCATAATTGATCTCCTATACAATAATAAAATTACCTAAATTATTAATTGAAACATATTTCTAACATCATTAAAAATTATTAATTGATTTGATGATTTATTAATAAAATAGGTGATTTGTTATGAAATTAAAAATCTCAGGGGATGAAATGTAATTTCTAAAACCACAACGGGGATTCATATTTTAATCAAATCTCTGGAAGTGTATTTGTAATTTACTCTAATTTTTAATATATTTTTTGTATTTTGAATTATTTTTTTGCATATTGAAAAATAAATTGTAAAATAATTACTCCATCTGCTCCAAAATATTACTCCATTATTCCATTTTTCATTATCCAAAAATATTAATCCATTTTCAAAATTCAAGTCCTAAAACAACATAAATTTTCTATTTTGCCCTTCTTTGAAATTCATTAATATTAATACATACAAAAATTATAATTATGATAATTGATATTCTCAAAAAAAAATTGTATTATTTTAATTTTAAATCAAAGGATACTTTTGAAAATTTAATACTCTTGAAATGTAATAATTGTATTACTAAAAAAATTAAGAGCTTGTTTGATTTGTATCTCAAGACACAATTTTTGAGAAAAATTTTCAAAATTTTGTTTGGTTCAAATTTTTTGAATTTTTTTTTTTCAAAATCACTTTATCTCTCCTACATATCAATCAATCACTTTTTCCCTCTTCTTTCTCTTTCTCAATCACTTTTTTTTTTCTTAAACACAACTGCTCAACTAAAATAAAATATCAAATCATTTCAAACTTTCAAACTATAACACTATTTTCAAAATATATATAATCAAACAAACTAAAAAATTTCTAAACTCTCTCTAAATTTTATTTTTGAAAATTTATCTCAAAACATAAATCAAACACATCCTAAATTTCCTAAAAAGAGCAATATTTTGGGACGAAGTATCTTTAGTCCAATCATTGTAATGTAATGGATAGAATGGGGATTGACCCCGACCACAAATTTTTTAATTATTATTAGTGGGTGGCACATGTAATACATGTATAATTTAGGTAAATAAGTATAAAAATAAATAACAAAAAAATTAATATTATAATATATATTTTGTCTAAATGATAAAAGTATTCTTAATAAAATCCATATCTTAGGTTCAAATTTTACTCACATCTTTGAACAATATTTTTTATTTTAGAATAGAAAAATTTACTACGTGACACAAGGAGAAGTCACCACACTATTAGACACCAAATCATGTGTTCACGTATATAATAGTATAAAAAAATTATTAAGTCCTCAAATGGTTCAACCACAACCACAATATGCTGGACCGGTTGGTTGAAGTATCTTCGGAATTGGCTGAAATTTCATGAAATTTTGTTTGGATAAAATTTTAAAATCTGTCTTTAAATCTTTTGTAAAAAAATATAATTAAATTATTATTATTATTATTTATTTTATTTTATTTTATTTTTTGCGCTATTGAAGGAAGACAAACTTATCTTCTATGTATCTATGTGTTCGAGAGCACAACCACAAAAGTATCTATCACTTTTCAAATTGCAGTGGTCCAATTGTGATTCACTCAATTTAAAACTAGAACAAATTTGGGTAAAGCAGTAATAAGTCTCAAATGTTAATGTGTTATTCACCCACAAAAAAGTCTCAAATGTTAATGTGTTGAACCATTTGGTCATATTTTTTATTTTGTGGATTGATAAATTCTATTTGAATATTAATTACGTATATACCCATTAACATGGCAGCTTCTTTTTTTTTTTTTTTTTTTTGAACACAGGAACTTAAGAAAAACAGGGGAACAAAACAAAGCAAAATACAAAGCTCAGCTCAAAGCTTGCACCAAAGGCTTGGGAGAATTTAACACCCAGTTGATTGGCAAAGAACCCGATAGAAAGGCTCTCGCAGTCTAGTGGGCTGCCCCGTTTGCCGTACAAGGTGACCAATGGAAGGATAGATTAGAACATCGAGCTAAAGCTCTAATATCCGCAATGAGAGGAGCACACACCCAGGGAGGAGCGTCCTTGGAAACACATAGCGAGATGACTGTTTTGTTATCCCTTTCAATTTCAACCTGAGAGAGATTAAGAATTTGGGCCATGAGACAAGCTTTGCGAATCGCAAACGCCTCCCCTTGCATGGCAGAGTTCACCTCTAGCCTCTGCACAGCCCCATCATTGAGCTCACCTTTCCAATTCCGAAACAAAACCGCAATAGAAGCAGAGGTTGAATCTGGAGTCATAGCCACATCACAGTTTGCTTTAAAACATCCAGGTGAAGGAGCTATCCAACCCCCATTGGTAACTACCAATGGGAGCTTCTATTTGCACATCCCCATTCCCCTCTTTACATACATTTAATAAAAATTATTTTTATTATAATTTTATTTTCAAGTGAAATTACTATTATAGACATTAAATAAACACATTCGGAAGTTGAATGTCGAAAAAATGAAAAAAATTCGGAACTCTACTTCCGAACAAGTTGTTTATTTTCGGAATGCAACTTCCGAACCAATTATTTATTGAAAAATATGTGTAAAGAGAGGAATGGGTGTGTGCAAATAGAAACTCCCCATTAACATGTGACCTTTTGTTGGTAGAGGGTAAATGTGAGATTTTAGTGATGTTGTAATGACCAAAATACCCAAAAGCTTACTATAGCATTTTTTTTATGTTTTCTTCCATCCCAAATAAAATGGTCAAGATATTATGGAAGATTCTGAGTTACTATCCCAACGTTAGTGATTGGGTTCCTTATCCGGTGTGATTGAATCTTCACATTTGGCAGTGTTGACCTTCCAATATTCAATCACACATTAGCATAGCACAGGAGCAACAAAAACCCTAGAACCCCAAAAAGGCGTATGTGTCGGTAACATTTGCAGAAACTATTCATCGTGAGAACTAAGGATCCTTGAACTCTGATCGTCAGTGAGACCGTAATGTCGGTGAAAAAACGTCGTTAGTGATTCGACCGCATTCTACAATGATAGTGGGTATGTGAATGTATGATGTTGAACTAACTTCGTCAGTGATTGGGTTTGTAAGTCGTATTGTGATTTGAAATTGCGATTTCTATTTGTTTGTAATGATGTTGTTTATGTCGAAAGTGGAAATAAAAGTTGTACGTTTTTTAATGGACGAAGTGTTATTATGTTGTGTTTACCGTTTGCATAAAATGCTATTTGGATGTGTTTATATGCTGTTGCAACAATATATGCTGGTTCATGTTATGTTCTGAGATGGTCATATAGTGTAGTTGATTGATGTATTTATTGTGTGTGTGTGTGAGAGAGAGAGAGAGAGAGAGAGAGAGAGAGTAATGTTCTGAGATGGTCAAATAACGAAGTGTTATTATGTTATGTTTAATGTTAATGTTACAACGCCACAGAACTATGCACTGTTAATGTTACAACGCCACAGAAATGTAAAGTTTTTTGTTTCTGCCTCCAACATATTAATTGGCAAGTAACGTTGCATTAATAGAACCCAAATTAACATTCGTAAAAATGGTCCCCAATATTTGAAAACAACATAAACCCAATGTCGTATAAGGCTGCCACTGCAAATATGACCAGGGACAAAACTAGGATTTGACTATCGAAGGGGCCAAAAGAAAATTAATTTTTTTTTACTATATACACAAAACACACATGTATGTATATATGATATATAAATCATATATACATTAAGAAAAATTAAATACCATAGAAACAATTTCAAATAGGATGAATAAGTTTTTTTTCAATGTAAAATAGAAAGAGAATTCAAGATGGAAGAAAAATGACATATTTTTTATACTGGATGGCATTTTATATATAAAATAATATATATATTTTTAAAGTTTTATGGCAAACAATAATGTTTATAGAAACAGGGGGCTATGGCCTCCCATAGTCTTCTCCTAATTCCGTCCCTGAATATGACGACCACGGATAGAAACTGTGTGAGTTTCCGTTGCAAACATCAGTAGCAAACCACAAACAACAATAAAGAACACATCGTCATAAAACACATCTGGAAACAAACAAAAAAAAGTCAACCTGATAAAAATCGCACAGCCCTTTCTCGCTCTGAACCCCAGCAAAAACACCACCAAATACGTACACCCAACACACCCTTTTCGGAGAATCACAAATGATTGAACATTAATTACGACACACCACTTCAGTAACATCAACAAATCCCCCAAATCACTAAAAAATACAGAAATGTTACTCCACACCTTACCCACAATCCAAACAAACATCAAAATCAAATCTCAACTAAAGGGCATACAAGTAAACTATAATATTACTAAACCAAATCAATAACACCTGCCAAAAATTAAAAAAAAATGACTATTTGGTTTATAAGAAAACATGTAGGACTAAATGGACTAACATTTCTCAAAATGGGATTTATGAATAATTTTTCTAACAAATTTTAAACTTTTGATTATTTGACCAAGCTTGAAAAATACTGAACTCATTTAAACCCAAGGAAAATGGTTGAGACCACTAATTAGTGGTAGCACTAATGATGTGACAGTGAATGCTGTGCCTTATTATTATTTTTTTTTTTAAAGTGTGAGCCAATTCACTAGTGGTACTTTAGAGCACCACTTTTAGTGATATGTATTATTGCCGTTAAACCCAACATGAAATAAAGTACATTATTAGGCCTCGTTTGGCAACCGAACTTTTTAGCCAAAAAATTAAAAAGTCACTAAATTAGTCAAAAAGTCAACAACTTATACCAAAAAGTCAAAGTTTCTTTTTTTCATCTACTTTTTTGCACATCTTTTCGTAAAAAGCCAAGAAGTCATCACAAACATACTAATTTTTTTTAGCTCATATTTTAACCAAATAATCAAAAAATTACTAAATTAACCTGTCCCCAAACGAGGCCATAGTAACAAGTACATTATTAGGCCTCGTTTGGCAACCGAACTTTTTAGCCAAAAAATTAAAAAGTCACTAAATTAGTCAAAAAGTCAACAACTTATACCAAAAAGTCAAAGTTTCTTTTTTTCATCTACTTTTTTGCACATCTTTTCGTAAAAAGCCAAGAAGTCATCCCAAACATACTAATTTTTTTTAGCTCATATTTTAACCAAATAATCAAAAAATTACTAAATTAACCTGTTCCAAACGAGGCCATAGTAACATAAATAATTATGTAACTTATTGATATTGAATCAGTACTGAAATCTATGCGATTTTGAGATATCTAGTAACTAGTATTATTATTTAGGTTCATAATTCAATTCCTCCCTTCTGCGTATAAATAATATTGGGCCCAAAATTATATTTTCAAAATAAAGTATATAGTACAAATTCAAACTTAGTTTGGTGTGAATTTTATTCAAAAAAAAATTTGGTCTACATATTTTATTTTTAAAGTACAATTTTTAAGTACAATACCAAAATAATAGTATGAAAATAAAGTGTACAGTATACGTTTAAACTTTGCTGTGGTTCACAATTTATTTTTGAATTACTTTGCTGTTGTGCGATATATTATGTATATTGATTTTTTAACACAGTTATTGAATCTATTGAACTCATTAAACATGCAATTGAATATATATGAATAAAAAGGTGAAAAAACACGCCATTGAATATGCTCTTAATATTATTTTTCTTCTTTTTTCTGTTGATTTTTCTAGTTAATTTTAAAAAATTTGAGTTGGAAGATATTTTTCTATGGCTCTTAAACTTCGGATATGCATTTCCCATGTCATGAAATGAAAGTAGTTCCACACCACACCTAGAAAATTATATTAATGAAGAACAACATTAAATTATTACTTAAAATCTCTTCCAAAATACATTGGAAAAATCCGGGCCCGAAATCAAAGATAAAATTTCAAAAGTGAAAAACCAAATAAAATAAACGTTACTTGAAAGTAAATAAATTACTTAAAAAGAACTCTGATAAATGTCTCTGAATGATGAGTCACAATGAGTCCGTCTCTAAGAAATTTAGTAGCCAGGAGGCTTGTGGGCGATGAAACTGATGCACTGAACTTGGCGCTTGTTGTCGAATCCGATGATTCGGACAAAGGCTTTAGGGTACTCTTTGGTGCACTCATCGAGCTCCTTCAACACCTGCGACGAGTCTGTGCATCCAAACATGGGCAGCTTCCACATGGTCCAGTACCTCCCATCGTAGTATCCTGGGCTATTGTGGTGCTCACGGTACACGAATCCGTGCTACATCTCCCCACAACAACAACAACAACAACAAAAAACAAACAAACAAAATTTAGTAACTTTCTGTAACTTTGGCCTTGTCTCGTTCATGTTATTTTAGTCTTGAAAAAACTGATTTATTTACCTGGACTTTTTTTTTGGGTCCAATTTCATCATATTTTTTTAGGGAACCTAGAAATGAGAAAAATTTCAATTAAATGTTTAGAATAATAAATGAAAATAAATTGGAGCTTTTCATGCTAAACTATAGCGTGAATGAAACTGTGCCTTAATTAGCAGGGTAAATTATATAAATAGTCCTTAAAATTTACACGATATGTCAATTTGGTCTTTATTGTTTTAATTTGCTCGATTTTGTCCCTTAATTTAATGGATTATGTCATTTTAATCCAATAAAACAGTTGTTAAACTATGCGTCAAGTTGGTCCTTGTAATTTACACAATGTGTCAATTTGGTCTTTGTTAAAATCGAGCAAATTAAAACAGTAGGGACCAAATTGACATATTGTATACACTTTCCGTCTACCAAACTTAATAATCGTTATTTATTGGACTAAAATGACACAATTTGTTAAATTAAAGGGCAAAATTGAACAAACTGAAACAACATGGATCAAATTAACACATCCTGTAAACTACAGAGACTATTTGCATAATTTACCCTAATTAATATTTTTAAAATTTCTATTTTATTGTTCTCAATATGTATCCATTTACACAATTATGTTTCTAAATTTTAATATTTCAAATTTCTTATCATGCTGGAATGATTGAAAGTATGTTGAGAGCTTAATAAAATTTTGAGACAAAATAAAATTGTGATTTAAAATTTTTGTCTTTCTATCATCAACATACATCCAAATATACCATCATGTCTCTAAATTTTAGTATGTCAAAGTTCAGGTGATGTGTTTGAGAGTATGTTGAGAATATAGAGATACGAATTTTAAGATAGAGAACCTATGACAATATATATATAGTATATACGTAAAATGTAACATGACGAGATACATATTTATGTAAGGAGATAAAAGAAACAGACCTCAGTCTCGAATTCCAAGCAAGGAATCCAGCCTTTGCGAATAAGGTAATCAACTTCCTTGCCCAATTGAGGCTTTGAGAGAGGTGGAAGGTAAGAAAGAGTCTCGTACTTCTTCTTATTAATAGGTGGCCATACCTACGTACACACATATACATATACATGCAAATTCATGTAAATTTATCTCTATACACATCAAGTTAGTTATTAATATTGACAAAACAGTCATATATCAGACAATATCAACAACTAACAACTGATATTTAAAACCGTGACTTAAATAAATAAATAAATAAATTACAGACCTTCATGCAATGCACTCTTCCACCATTGCTAGGGAGAGAAGTGATGTCATTGTTGGACTTTCTAGTGACCGGAAAAGCCGAAGCGGACTTGAGACCGGTGAAGGGTGCAACCATGCTAGCCTGAGCCGGGGTGATGCGGTTGACGGCAGCTGATGTCATCATGGAGGACGCCATTTCTCTCTCTTCTCTTCCTTTCCTTTTTTTTTAAAAAAAAAACTTAATTCAGTGACCTAGGTCTGAATATTTGAGAGAATACAGTATTGCATCAATCCTATATATAAAGATATGAACACACTATATTGGATCTAACGGAGGACGATGAAATCAAGTGCGTAATGGAGGGATTGGGAGCGTAGGATCAAGTGGGAGGTGATATTAGACCATAGTGGCCACATATGGGTGGAAATATTTTTTTTTTGAATCTAAAAAATCTTATCATCAAGCACCACCATCGGGTGACACGTGGCAGGGGGTGTGAGTAATCTTATCTCATCTTGAAGGGGAGGATATGAATGAGTGATAACAGTTGGTCAGTCTATTTTTTGGCTTTCACTCTCTCACTCAATCCTGTCATTGTGTACAGAAAGAGCCTCTCTCACCTACAGTGGACAGGAACACCATTCCTTCTCTTCAGAGGTATTAGTAATTAGTATTCTCTATGCATCCAATTCAACACAACAATTGGAGAATGTTGGTTGTTTCATCATGGCACCATACCCACCCAATGCATTCAAATTCCTAAACAACGTACTGAAAATGCTTGTATTACTTTTAGCACCTTGTCCAGTTTAGAAACTGTATAAGCTGGCATTACTAAAAGTCCTGAATACTCGCATTACTAAAATTTAAAAAAGAAAAAGAAAAAGAGGGATTAGTGTAAGAATGGTGCACATTTTGCTGCCTAGCTCCATCAAAAGTTTCACCAAAAAGAGAAAAAAGATAAAAGAAAATTTTGACAACCACCACTTGAAAAGGAAAAAAAAAAAAAAAAGTGGGTACAAATCCAACGAAAGTGTTAAGTAAAAATTTGTGGCCAATACTCGTTGATGGATAAGAACAAGCAAAATTGGTCAAATGATAGAGAAAGTATGTCTGCTAATTTATGTTTATTTTTTCAATTGACCACTTATGCCCCCATTAATTTAAAAAAAACAAAAACAAAAACAAAAAAACAAAAAAAAAAAAAAAAAAAAAAAGAAGAAGAAAAAAGAAAAAGGAAAGACTTCTTATGGGTACATTTTTTGAGACTTACGTGTATGTCCTACTAAGTGAATTTATTGTCTAATAGGTCTTATGATAATTAATGACATTTTTCATCATGTACTATTAAAAAACATTACTAATTGTTAATTTTCAGTGATAGTTTGAAAAAAAATTCACAAAAAATGTCATTAATTATAAGGTGTAGCAACAATTTAAAAAAATCATCACAAAAAATTCATTAATTTTTAACTTTTAGAGACAGTTTAAAAAATTCGTCACAGAAAAATATCACTAATTGTAAATTTTAGCTACAATTTACAAATTCGTGGCAAAAAAGTCACTAATTGTCAATTTGTAACAATATATGTAAAAAAACCCTCATAAAAAATTATTTTTAGCGATGATTGTATTATGACTTATTTTTAATAGGACTGAATAAGAATGAAATCTAACTATTACGACCTATTGGTAGTTTACCCTATATTTGTTTTGGTCAAAAACATTCAATTTTATTATTTTTCTTGGGACTTTAATTCTAAAATCTCAACAAAAAATTTAATTATTAAAAAAGAAATTACTTCCAAACAAAGTTTAGCCATTTTCTTAGTGCTTACAAGTCAATAAGAGATGAGGTTGTAAATGAGTTGAGTTGAGTTGAAAAGTATAATTTTTTAAATTTAATTTACAATTTTAACGAGCTTCAAATCGTGTTTAAACTTGAATTGTTTGGCTAACGAGCTAATCTGAGCTCTTACAAAATTGAACACTAGTAGAGCATGAATAGCTTGGATTTTTTGTTCTCCAAAAAAAAAAAAATAGCTTGGATTTTTATTGTCCGTATATGCTTATTGGGCAGAGTATTAAGTTATCCATGTTTAATTTATTTATATAACAAATTAATCTCAAATAAATTTTTAACAGATCAAATGCAAGCCAAGTTCAAAATAAATAGGAGGTCAAAGATTCAATTTGTCCTTCCCAAACTATGGGCTCCAATTAGGAGTGGGCATTTGTCAAGTCGGACCGGGTTCGGGCCGGACCAACACTTTATAATAAGAGACTTTATATTTGTTCAAGCCCGGCTTGATCCTAACATCGAGTCTCTACTGCCCAAACCCGACTTAAAAAAATAATTATAAATTCTAAATTTATCCATTGGGTTATATGTTAAATTTTTTTTAAAATATTCCATATTTAAATTCAATTATGCATTATATTTCTTAATAAATATATTGACATCATTATAAATTAAATGATTTATTAAATAAATTCAATCACACACCACCACAAATGTGAGTTTCAATAAAATTAACAAAAATAAAATTTAGATCCTAACAAAAAATATATATTTTTTAATATATTATAATTACTTAATTAACTAGTCAGAGTGGGTTGAAAGTATAAATCCTAAACTTAACCCATTAATATAACGAGCTAAAAATATTGACTCACCCCAATCTTATAACCTAAAACAACCTCCTCAAATCTTAAAAAATAAGACCGGGCGGGGGGCTGGACGGATCACTGGCCAATGTCCACCCTTAGCTCCACTATACCAAAGAGAGAAAAAATTAAAAATTTAGTCGCCGATGGGCCAGAAGCCCAGCTGACAGAGTGAGCTCACTAAACCACCCAGACGGGGCAAACGCATAAAGTTGGCACCTAAAGCCAAGCCCAAGTCTTATTTGGGCGGAGACAACCCACTCGGAATACAGAATAGGACCAAGTAAAAGTACAAAAAAAACCGGAGCCAGGCACGGGCCTTGGGAAAAAATTTTGAGTCTCAGTCATTAGTAACCAGTACCTACAATAGAGAATGAATGAATGTGGGGTCCGGAGTTTGAAGATTGAAGTTTGACTGCAAATCTTCAGCTCCAAAAGACTCCAAACCAAGATTTTGAAAAACGATTACGGTCGTCCTAACGGTTGTAGTGACGTAATAGCAGTTGCAGAATGTAAAGGCTGTAACGTAATAGTTGCGATAATCAGAATCATATTTTTTTTTATTTTTCGCACAATTTGAAGGAAACTTATTAACATGCATATATATATATATATATATATATATTTCAGAATTACATTTATTGGGATTTAAAATAAATTTTAATTAATTTTTGTTAATTTTTAAATATGATCCAATATATTTCATATTTTTAAATCACTATAAAAGGAACTTTTTACATTTATTTCAATAGTTAATGATTTTAAGAATAATTGATTTTAAATGTCTACGAATTATTTTTTATCACATAATTGATTTTAAATGTTTACGAATTATTTTTTACCAACACCTGAACTAACTGAATAAAAAATATTCACAATTATTAAATAAAAGAATTATAAAATAAAAATTGTGTCATAAATTTTTTTAAAAAATTATAAAGAAAAAAAATTCATATAAGATTTTTTCTTTGGGTTTGGATCACTTGAGTATTTTTTTATTGTTTTTGTAAGTTTTTATTTTTTTTTCTTGAGAAAAGAAAACTATTCAGAATATTGTAAAAGAGTATAACGATGTCTAACGGACTGTTACGGCCGTTACATAACACCAAAACAGCCATATTTCCGTCACGCCACTATAACGGCCGTAACGGGTAGCGGTAACCATCACAATCATAAACCTTGCTCCAAACACAAACACACAGAGACAGTTAAATGTGTGTTCGGGCGGCAGCGCTGGCGGGCAGCAGGAGGCTCAGGCTCATGATGCCGTGTTCTCTGGTAATAGTGTTGGTCTGCATTTCAGTATTTCAGATATGTGTATGCAGTAGAAATATTGGCAAGGTGGAGGCAATTCGGATGTTTTGCGAGGATCAATGGTGGTCAGGAAGCAATGACAACAACGACATCAACAACAAGAAGAACATGATAATGATGATGATGCGTGAGAAGGGCAGTTCTTCAGTGGAAGAGCATTTAGCTTCAATGGAACTACTTCTCAGACAAACTTTGAGATTACCAAACGAAGAGTACCCACATCCCCAAACCCTCTCCACAACTAGTAGCTCACCTTTCATTCTCCTCCTCCTCTTCTCTCTCTTTTTCCTTTTTCTTTTCTTTTTTCGTTTTTATTCTCTTATTATCATGCTTTTTAGAAACAAAATATCCACGTTTTCTTTCTCATTAAGCGTTGCAACAAGTAGACATTAATGTGTTTTCCTTTGAATAATTCTGTGTCACAAACCAATTTTGTGACATACATATATATATATATATATATTTGGTTTTGGAATATCAAGTAATGGATGATATCTCTTTAAGGCTTTGCATTATTATACAATGAGTAATGTTCGAGATTTTAAAAAATTTACTAAATTTTCTATCAATGTGAGACATTTAGCAAAACTTTTGAATTTTCTAACATTTTTGTTGTACAATTGTGAGCAATGAATAACATCTTTACATGATTTGTCATAATTCTAATTTTCCCTTTATTTAATTTTTTTCCGTGTGAATAATATATGCAATAATAAACATATATATATATAATAATCTGATGCTGTAAATTTCTTCCAATCAAAGCAACTTTCTTATTTTATTCTAATTGAAAGATTCACCCCCCAACTAAAAATTTGAAATTGGCTGTTGGGTTGTAAGAGTTAAGCTAAAACTTGAAATTTAAATCTTAGAAATGCATTGAGACATATAAAAAACATTCCTACCGATACTACCAGAAAAGAAGAAAGAAGAGAAGATATGGTCAAGAGTGGTGGTGAGGACATAACTCATTTAAAAAGGATCATCATGGGTTTCTTCAATCCCACACCATTTTTGTTTGTAATCATCATCATCACCCTCTTTCCTCCTTCATAAATTAAATGTTCGGATGGATTTGGACGTGGTCTCCTCTTTCTCCCTCTAATTTTATGTCATCATGTTTTTATCACAATATACATTATAAAAAATTACACTTTTAGCGACTAAACTTTTAGTAGCCAAAAGTAATATTTTTAGTCGTCAAAAAGTTTCCCAACGTTTTAGATTTGTATTTGCTTTTGTGTATATTTTAGACACATTGTAAATCCTGCTAGGCAATCCAAATTGTTGTTTTATTTTAATTATATAGACTATGCTTTACTATCATCTAATATTTTATTTTTTCTTTAAGATATGTGTTCATGTTCTAGTTTTCTAAGACAACATATATATATATATATATATATGTGTGTGTGTAAACATGAGGATTTTAATCCTGACAATGTCGAGAACAATCAGGATGTTGAAACCTTAACGCTGTGTTTGGTTGGAGGATTTGGGAAGGGAAATGAAAAGGGAAATGGAAATGAAAGGAAAAGGAGAAAGAATTAATAGAATTCCAAATCCCAACTATGTTTGGTTATGTTGGTTATAAAATAGAATTGATGTCCTAAAAGGTATCCTATTTCTTTATTTATTTCTCACCCCCTTTCTTTTCCCATATATTTTTTATTATAACCAAACATAAATAGGATTACATTTCTCATTCCTTTTCCAAATCCCACCTCAAAAACTCCAACCAAACACAGCATAAAGGAATTCTTTTCTTTCTTGTGCTTTAATTGAAAATTGTAAGAATGTTATCTACATAAATGAATTAATTGAATTAATCCTATGGAAAAAATCGCAATGCTTGAGGATTAGATTTCATTTTCAGAGCCAAAACTTTTTTATTATGTAGACTGTTTAATGGGGTGGTTGCTGAATTTTTTAGGAATGACTCTTATTTTTGATTTTGTAATTGAATTTGTTACCTATTACAGGATTTAGCTATTATACATTGATTGGGTTTAGTGTTCCTTTTTTTTTTCCTTCTTATTCAAACGGTCTTCTCTTTTTTCTCAATTGTTGACGCAAAGGTTTAGGAAAAGTTAACTTGAGAAGCAGAGCATAAATCATGTGAGGAAAGTGGAATTCTCCCCCTACCGACTTAAGTCGAGATATCAATCATACTCACTAAAATTCAATACTTCAAATATTTATCCCTTGACAAAGTTTTAGTCAACATATTCGAAATATTATTATCTGTGTGAACATTTTCGAGTTGCAACAATTCGAGATCAAAACACATTGATGTGAGATACCATTGAATTCGTGATGTGTTAGATTCGAAATTGTTACAACTCGAAAAGGTTCACACAGATAATAATATTTCGGATATGTTGACTAAGACTTTGTCGAGGGATAAATATTTAAAGTGTCGAACTTTAGCGGGTATAGTTGATGTCTCCACCTAAGTCAGTAGAAGGAGAATTGTTGGGTATACCTCCTCATTGGAATATGAGACCCAATTGGTTTATTAAAATATTTGGTTTAGTTTGGTATTGGTTATAATATATTTTAATATATTATATCTAACTTTTCAAGCCCAATGAATTTTTTATAATCAGTTTGGTACAACTAGGGTTTTGATATAAAAAAAAAAAAACCCAAGAATTCCAAATATATATATTTGGGATTGTTTTGTTTTTCTACATCAGTGTGCGGCGGCTGCTCTTTCGGTTGGTCTTTGGAGTTTTCTTTTGCTGCTAACACATTGATGGTCTAATTCGGTGGTGTGCTTGGGAAATTAATTCCAAAGATGATTTTCGGCTGTATTTTGTAGTGTTAGTGAAAGCTATTTTGATTTAGACTTGTGGTCTTCTTCAACTCTGTTTCGAAAAATTTTGTTCGTCTATTTGGTGAGATCCTTCCTCTTGTTTATTTGTGATTATTTGGAATTCACCTAAGGGTGATTTTGTGAGACCATTTGTGTCTCGTTTGTAATTGTTTGGAAACTTTTGATTGATAGTGGAATCGGATTTCGATCTCGTGGACGTACCTCACATTGAGAGAACTACATAAAAATTCTTGTGTCATTATTGATTTAATTTTTCCGCATTAGTTTTTATTCCCATTGATTGATTTACTTGTCGAAATTATATATTTTCCCTAACAACTGGTATCAAAGCTTATAGTTTATTTGGGTTTATTTATTTTTGTAAATCAATGGAAGGGAATGTGGGTCGTATGTCTAGCTTCAATGGAAGCAATTAGGCAACTTGAAAAACTAATATGAATGACTTATTATTTTGTAAAGATTTGAATAGGCCTATTGATAGTGATAGTGGCAAACTCGATGGTATGAAAGATAATGAATGGAAGAGGCTTAATCGAAAAGCCGTTGGTGTTATCCATCAATGAATTGATGGCAATGTGTTTCATCATGTTGCTACTGAAACTTCAGCACATGATTTATGGAAAAAATTAAAAAAAAATTATGATAGAAAATCAGCCACAAATAAAATCTTTATATTTCGAAAGTTGGTTAATTTAAAATATAAAGAGATCAGTCCTATTCTGGAACATTTGAATAAATTAAAGAGTATTGTTAACCAATTTGCTTCTATAAAAATTATTTTTGATGATGAGTTGCAGGCTTTAATGTTACTTAGTTCTTTGCCTGAAAGTTTGAAGACTTTGGTTTTGACGGTTAGTAATTCGGCACCTGATGGAGTTGTCACAATGAGTCAAGTCACTAGTAACTTATTGAATGAAGAAACTAGAAGAAAATCAACGGGTTCCTCTCATTCGGAAGCATTTGTTGTAAGAGACCGATACAAAACAAGGGGGAAGAGTAACACTCCTCATGGTAGTGATCAAAGCCGTGACAAATCAGGAGATGGTTCTTTTTCCAAGAAAGACATTGAGTACTATTACTGCCATGAGAAAGGGCACATGAAGCGGGAATTCCGAAAGCTCAAGAACAAGGAGAAAATGTGTGACAAAAATGTGGATAAGAAGTAAGAAGACACAACGGCGGTTACTACCGATGATCTCATGGTCGTTTGTGAAGATGATTGTATCAAATTTGTGGGCCAAGAGAAGAATTGGGTGATTGATTCTAGTGCTTCTTTTCATATGACTTCTCAAGTTGATTTCTGCACTACCTACACCAAAGGAAACTATGGTTGTGTTCAAATGGGTAATGAAGGTTTGTCCAAAATTATTGGCATGGGTGATGTTTGCTTGGAAACAAATTTGGACAGCAAGTTATTGCTTAAAAATGTGAGGCATGTTCCTGACATTCGCCTCAATTTGATCTCTACCGGGAAGCTAGATGATGAAAGCTTCAACAACAAATTTGGTGATGGAATATGGAAGCTCACAAAGGGTTCTTTGGTGGTGGTTAAGTGCAAGAAGACTCATACACTTTATTTGATGCAAGGAAAAATTTGTAAAGGTATTGTCAATGCACTTGAATATGATACTTCTACCGAATTGTGGCACAAGCAGCTTGAGCACATGAGTGAAAAAGAGCTACAAGTTTTGTTCAAGAAAGAGCTTTTACCCCGTTTGAAAGGTACACATCTTAAAACTTGTGTTCATTGTTTGGTGGGAAAACAACATAGAGTTTCTTTTCATAAAAATGTTGCTTCTAGAATAGAAAATGTTTTGGAGTTGATTCATTCGAATGTTTGTGGTTCTTTAAAAGTTAGAACACATAGCGGTGCACTTTATTTTGTTACTTTCATTGATGATTATTTAAGAAAAGTTTGGGCTTTTATACTAAAACCTAAAGATCAAGTTCTAGATGTATTTAAGTTTTTTCAGGCCATGGTTGAAAGAGAAACATGACAAAAATTGAAGTGCATCCGATCAGACAATGGTGGTGAATACATTGGGCCATTTGATGAGTACTATCGCAGCCAAGGTATTCGGCACCAAAAGACAGTTAAGAAAACTTCTCAATAAAATGACATTGCCAAGAAGATGAACCGCACCATTATGGAAAAAACAAGGTGTCTGCTTTCACATGCTAAATTGCCAAGATCCTTTTGGGGTGAGGTAATGAAGACAGCGGTTGACATGATCAATTTGTCTCCTTCCTATCCTTTGAATGGTGATTTTCCTGAAAGAGTTTGGACTTGCAAAGATATGTGTTATGAGTACTTAAGAGTGTTTGGTTGTCGAGCTTTTGTTCACATTTCAAAGGATGAAAAGTCCAAGCTTAATAGCAAGTCAAGACAATGCATTTTTCTTAGCTATGGGCGTAATGAATTTGGTTATAGATTATGGGATCCAGTCAACAAGAAAGCTTTTCGAAGTCGTGATGTTGTGTTTCTTGAAGACCAAACAATTGAAGACTTTGGCAAAGGTGATCAACTGGAGCAAAAAAGTAGTGATCTCATTGACATAGATCCATCTCCTTCACCTTCGGTGGATGATGAAAATTGGGGAGATTTGCAGCCACCTATTGAAGATGTGGAGGATGATACTAATCCTAATGAACTTAAGCTAGAAATTGAGGAAGAGCATCCAACTCAAGAAACACCACCACAACTTGAGTTGAGGAAATCTACAAGGGACCAGCAACCTTCGAGAAGTATTCTCCCAATGAATTTGTATTGATATTCAATTAAGGGGAGCTCGAGAGCTACCAAGAAACAATTAAGCACACAAAGAAAGGTGATTGGAAAATGGCAATGGAAGAAGAATTGAATTCTTTAATTGAAAATCACACTTATAATTTAGCGAAGTTGCCTAAGGGAAGAAAAATCCTGAAAAATAAGTGAGTTTTCAAATTGAACAATGATGGCAAGAATCTGAGATACAAGGCACGTCTTGTTGTGAAAGGCTTTGAGCAAAAGAAAGGTATTAACTTTGATGAAATTTTCTCGTTGGTTATGAAAATGTCTTCTATTCAAGCTGTACTTGGCATGGGCGCAAGTATGAACCTTGAAATTGAGCAACTTGATGTGAAGACCGCATTTCTCTATGGTGACCTTGAAGAAGAAATTTACATGGAGCAACCGAAAGGTTTTATGGAGAAAGGGAAAGAGAAATTTGTTCGCAAATTGAAGAAAAGTTTGTATGGTCTCAAGCAAGCCCCGTGGCAATGGTACAAAAAATTTGACTCTTTCATGATGAATAGTGGTTTTTCTAAAACCACTTCGGACCATTGTGTGTTTGTGAAAAAAATTTCGGATAGTAAATTTATTATTCTTTTACTTTATGTTGATGACATGTTAGTTGTGGGTCAAGATTACACTATGATTAACAAGTTGAAATTGGAGTTGAGCAAGTCATTTGCTATAAAAGATTTGGGGCCGGCAAAACAAATACTTGGTAAAACACAAACACACCTTCGAAGTCCCTCGAAGATATGTTAGAATCCATTTTACCGCTACCCAATGTTCTTTACCCGGATTAGAGAGCAAACAACTCACCACACCAACGGCTTGAGCAATATCCAGCCTTGTACAAACCATGGCGTACATCAAAGAACTAACCACTGAAGCAAAAAGAATTTTCAGCATCACTTCCTTGTCTTTCTCACTTATAGAACATTGATTCGAACTAAGCTTAAAGTGACCCGCAAGTGGACAACTAACCGACTTTACTTTATTCATGTTGAACTTCTCAAGAACTTTTTCAATGTAGCTTTCTTGAGACAACCCATCAGTCTCTTTTTGCGATCACAAACAAAACAGCCCTTGAACCACCATGTGATTCTCACCGATAACTTTTCCATGACAAATAGGACTTGTAACAACTGACGAAATATAATTCGGACCAGTAAGCAGAGAGTTCGAGCCGAATACGCCATAAACTTAGTCGAAAAAGAGCTTTCCGGGGCAAAAATTCATAACAGCTCCCGAACCATCGTGTGGCTCACACAGATAGTTTTCTCATGACAAATAAGACTTGTGATAACTGACGAAATGTAATTTGGACCCGTAGGTAGAGAGTTAGAGCCGAATACGCCTTAAACTTAGTCAAAAAATGGCGTTTCAAGGGCGAAAATTCAAAACAGCCCCCGAACCACGTGTGACTCTTATGGACAGCTTTCCCATGACAAATAGGACGTGTGACAACTAATGGAATGTAATTCAGACCCGTAGGTAGAGAGTTAGAGCTGAATACGCCTTAAACTTACTCGAAAAAGAGCTTTCCGGGGGCAAAAATTCATAACAGCCCCCGAACCACCACGTGGCCCTCACGGACAGTTTTCCCATGACAAATAGGGCTTGTGACAACTGACGGAATGTAATTTGGACCCGTAGGTATGGAGTTAGAGCCGAATACGCCCTAAACTTAGTCAAAAAAGAGCTTTCCGGGGGCAAAAATTCAAAACAGCCTCCGAACCACCATATGACTCTTACGGATAGCTTCCCCATGAAAAATAGGACTTGTGACAACTGACGGAATGTAATTCGGACCCGTAGGTTGGGAGTTAAAGCCGAATACGCCCTAAACTTACTCGAAAAAAGGACGTTCCAGGGGCGAAAATTCCAAACAGCCCCCGAACCACCATGTGGCTCTCATGGGAAGCTCCCCCATGACAAATACAACTTGTGACAACTGACGGAATATAATTCGGACCCGTAAGTTGGGAGTTAGAGCCGAATACACCCTAAACTTAGTCGAAAAATGGCGTTTCGGGGGTGAAAATTCAAAACAGCCCCCTGACCACCGTGTGGCTCACACAGACAGTTTCCCCATGACAAATTGGACTTGTGACAACTGACAGAATGTAATTCGGACCCGTAGGTAGGGAGTTAGAGCCGAATACACCCTAAACTTAGTTGAAAAATGGCGTTTCGGGAGTGAAAATTCAAAACAGCTCTTGAACCACTGTGTGACTCTCACGGACAGCTTCCCCATGACAAATAGGACTTATGACAACTGACGGAATGTAATTAGAACTCGTAGGTAGAGAGTTAGAGCCAAATACGCCCTAAACTTACTTGAAAAAGGGCATTTCAGAGGCAAAAATTCAAAACAGCCCCCGAACCACCGTGTGGCTCATGCGAACAGTTTCTCCATGACAAATAGGACATGTGACAATTGACGGAATGTAATTCAGTCCCGTAGATAGAAAGATAGAGCCAAATAGGCCTTAAACTTACTCGAAAAAGAGCTTTCCGGAGGCGAAAATTAATAACAGCCCCCGAACCACCGTGTGGCTCTCACGGGCAACTTTCACATGACAAATATGACTTATGACAACTGACGGAATATAATTCGGACCCGTAGGTTGGGAGTTAGAGCCGAAAACGCCCTAAACTTAGTCAAAAAAGGGCGTTTCAGGGGCGAAAATTCAAAACAGCCCCCGAACCACCGTGTGGCTCAAACGGACATTTTTCCCATGACAAATAGGACTCGTGACAACTGACAGAATGTAATTTGGACCCGTAGGTAGGGACTTAGAGCCAAATACACCCTAAACTTAGTCGAAAAAGGCGTTTCGGGGGCGAAAATTCAAAACAGCTCGCGAACCACAGTGTGACTCTCACGAACAGCTTTTCCATGAAAAATAGGACTTGTGACAACTGACGGAATGTAATTAGGACCCGTAGGTAGAGAGTTAGAGCTAAATACGCCCTAAACTTACTCGAAAAATGGCGTTTCGAGGGCAAAAATTCAAAACACCCCCCGAATCACCGTGTGGCTAACATGGACAGTTTCCCCATGACAAATAGGACTTGTGACAACTGACGGAATGTAATTGAGACCCGTAGATAGAAACATAGAGCCGAATATGCCTTAAACTTACTCAAAAAAGAGTTTTCCGGGGGCGAAAATTCATAACAGCCCCTGAACCACAATGATGCTCTCGCGGACAGTTTTCCTATGACAAATAGGACTTGTGACAACTGACAGAATATAATTCAGACCCATAGGTATGGAGTTAGAACAGAATACGCCCTAAACTTAATCGAAAAAGGGCGTTTCGGGGGCGAAAATTCAAAACAGCCCTTGAACCACTATGTGACTCTCACGGACAGCATCCCCATGACAAATAGGACTTGTAATAACTAGCGGAATGTAATTCGGACACACAGGTTAGGAGTTAGAGCCAAATACGCCCTAAACTTAGTCGAAAAAAGATGTTCCGGGGGCAAAAATTCAAAACAGCCCCCGAACCACCCTGTGGCTCTCATGGACAGTTTCCCCATGAAAAATAGGACTTGTGATAACTGACGGAATGTAATTCATACTCGTAGGTTAGGAGTTAGAGCCGAATATGCCTTAAACTTAGTCGAAAAAAGGCGTTTCGGGGGCGAAATTCAAAAATGCCCCCGAACCATAATGTGACTCTCACGGACAGATTTCTCATGACAAATAGTACTTGTGACAACTGACAAAATGTAATTCGGACCTGTAGGTAGAGAGTTAGAGCCAAATACGCCCTAAGCTTACTCGAAAAAGAGCTTTCCGGGGGCCAAAATTCAAAACAGCCCCCGAACCACCGTGTGGTTCTCACGGATAGTTTCCCCATGACAAATAGAACTTGTGACAACTGACGGAATGTAATTTGGACCTGTAGGTAGGGAGTCAGAGCTAAATACGCCCTAAACTTAGTCGAAAAATGGCATTTCGAGGGCGCAAAATTCAAAACAGCCCCCGAACCACTGTGCACCTCACACGGATAGTTTTCCCATGATAAATAGGACTTGTGACAACTGACGAAATGTAATCCGGACCCATAGATTGGGAGTTAGAGCCGAATACGCCCTAAACTTAGTCGGAAAATGGCGTTCTGGGGGCGAAAATTCAAAACAGCCCCTAAACCACCGTCTGGCTCTCACGGGCAGCTTTCACATGACAAATACGACTTGTGACAACTAACGGAATATAATTCAGACCCGTAGGTTGGGAGTTAGAGCCGAATGCGCCCTAAACTTAGTCAAAAAATGGCGTTTCAGGGGCGAAAATTCAAAACAGCCCCTGAACCACCGTGCGGCTCTCACGGACTGCTTCCCTATGACATCTATGACCTGTGACAACTGACGGAACGTAATTAGGACCTGTAGGTTGGGAGTTAGAGTCGAATACGCCTTAAACTTACTTGAAAAACGGCGTTTCAGGTGCAAAAATTCAAAACATCCCACCGGTTGGTTCTCACGGTCTGCTTCCCCATGACGATTACGACCTATGACAACTAACAGAATGTAATTAGGACCTGTAGGCTTGGAGTTTGAGCAGAAAACGCCTTACACTTAGTCAAAAAACTCGCTACACTTAGTTTAAAGAGCGACAACTTTATGAAAATAATAGCTACATATTCTAATAATTGCTTTTATATATTTATAGGATGAAGAAATTACATATTAGATTGTTTATGCAGTTGGTTGGAATAAATATTACATGATACATATATATATACTTTTTTTTATTTCCATGCAGACATTTCTCGATTGTTCTACCTTAAATGCATATTAGAATATGTTCCTTATGGCTGACTGAATTAATATTTTGTAACCAATTCTAATGTTTTGTTTTTTGTTTTTTTTTTTTTTTTTTTTTTTGTAGATGGCTTTGTTGCGTAGACTTGTGGATAATCCATATTGGTGTTTGGAGAAGAATTTTCACTTTTGTATAGAACTAATATAATACTTTTGGCGTCCTCAGCTTTTGTGTAGTTCACTATTACTGATATATAAATCTTTTGGCAATCAACAGATAATGACTACCGTGGTACATAGATCACCTTCAGTCGTGGCACATAGACCACCTTTTGTCATAGTCTATAGAAAAACTTTTGTCGTGGTACATAGATCACATTCTGTCATAGTACATATATATGACCATTTGTCGGCGTACATATATGACCTTTTGTCATAGTCTATAGAAAAATTTTTGTAGTGGTACAGATTACGATGGTAATTTATACCATGTCAAATGGTAATTTCTCTTGGTAGTAAATGTATTTTTTGTATATGAAGGGTTTGATTTTTGTATGATATGTTTTGTATGGAATTATTATAATAGTTTGAACAATAGTTGGTTTGTATGGACTTTGACATTTAAAGTTATTTATTTTTTGTATATGGATGCAGATTGTGGAATGATTGATAATATGTATCATTTTGTTTATATATGTATTATAGGTTGCATGGAATAGAGACAGGTTGTGTTGAAATTATAATTTTGCGATAAAACATAATAGCATGTTTTTGGTGACCAAACAATTAGTAGCTAAAAAGAAATTGGAAAAATACTTTGGGCGGCTAAAAGTTTTGTAGCCAAAAAAAAAAAAAAGACATTTGGCGACTAAAAGTTTTGTAGCAAAAAGATAAATAAATAAACATTTGGCAACTAAAAATTTTGTAGCCACAAGAAAATCAAACATTTGGCGACTAAAATATTTCATAGCTAAAAACAAAAACTGAAGAATAAAAACACTTTCGCCGACTAAAAATTTAGTAGCAAAAAATGTGAGATTTTAGGTGACCAAATATTTAGTAGCCAAAACAAGAATTCTTTGCCGACTAAAATTTTAGTAGCAAAAAATGTGGGACTTTAGGCCACCAAATATTTAGTAGCCAAAACAAGAACTCTTTACCAACTAAAATTTTAGTAGCAAAAAACGTGGGACTTTAGGCGACCAAATTTTTAGCAGCCAAAACAAGAACTCTTTGCCGACTAAAATTTTAATAGCAAAAAATGTGGGACTTTAAGCCACCAAATATTTAGTAACCAAAACAAAAACTCTTTACCAACTAAAATTTTAGTAGCAAAAAATGTGAGACTTTAGGCGACCAAATTTTTAGTAGCCAAAACAAGAACTCTTTGCCGACTAAAATTTTAGTAGCTAAAAATGTGGGACTTTAGGCAACTAAAAGTTTGGTCGCCGAAAATGTACTAATTTAATTTAATATCCAACCTTTTAGTGACTAAAGATTTAGTCGAAAATTGAATACATTTGGCGACTAAAATTATTTTAGTCGATAATGACCTTTACTGACAATTCTTCGACGACTATTTCTGTGACCAAATAATTTAGTCGCTGAAATCCTTTGAAGACTAAAAATTAACTTTCGGCGACAAAAAATTTAGTCGCCAAAAGTAAAAATTCTTGTAGTGCTCACAGTAAAATTTGACAATATAAATTCAGCCAAACATGAATAATAATGATTCATTTTGTAATACGAATATCTTTAGGTATTACTAAATCAAACAATACAATGATTATTATCCACTAAACTTTTCCTCATAATAAAGATAATTAAATCATTCATAGTATTCAATTACCAAAATATTAAAACATTTGGTTTATCATCAAAGAGTTAGTACTCATTAAATAAATATTATTTATACAATACATAATCCAATCTAAAGTAAGAACATAAGAGTTGCATATTAAATTTCTATCAGCAAATTAAAAATTTTGGATCGAGACAATCATAATTGCAATCAAAATTAATTGATATTTACTTAATTGAAAAATCATAATGTTCTGAAACACGAGCTCTGATACCACATGTAAATAATTTTATGGTGTTATACATATAACAACCTTCATAATCCAAATCGCGAATTATCATGATTTTTATAAATAATAACATAATGTGGAAAATAAATAACATACCCGGATCAGTTATGCGAAACATTTGAGTGATTCAAAATTGATTGAACGTAAACCTAATATCAATATTAATGAAAAAGGGTTTCTCTCTCTTGACCCTCTTCAGAATACACTAAATTTAGAATTAATTTAATGGGTAGTCTGAATGTCCTTTTATAGGTAGAGATGGGACCAGTTTCTTATTCAACAATGATTCCACTTTCCCATCAAAGTAGGATACTTGGAAAATACTCTTCTTTATTTACCAATTAATGTAGCAAAAAATATGAAATCATAATTCTCTCAAATCTCTAATTCATATTATCATATCACATGAGTCAACGTAATGACTAAATAATTAATTTAGTCTTACATGATGATCTAATTCGGTGGTGTGCTTGGGAAATTAATTCCAAAGATGACTTTCGGTTGTATTTTGTAGTGTTAGTGGAAGCTATTTTGATTCAGACTTATGTTCTTCTTCCACTTTGTTTCGAAGATTTTTATTTGTCTATTTGGTGGAATATTTTCTCTTGTTTATTTGTGATTATTTGGAATTCACCTAAGGGTGATTTTGTGAGACCATTCGTGTCTCGTTTTTAATCATTTGGAAACTTTTTAATTGATAATGGAATCAAATTTCGATCCTGTGGACATACCTCACATTGAGGGAATCACGTAAAAATTCTTGTGTCGTTATTGATTTAATTTTTTTACATTAATTTTTATTTTCATTGATTGATTTACTTATAAAAAATTATATATTTTTCCTAACAGTGTTGCCAAGTAAGATAAAAAAAAAAAGATTGGGGTTGGGCTTTGTGAAGAGAATGACAGAGGTTTTTAATTTACCTTCTTTTATTTTTTCAAGCCATTAGATCCAACTTTTTGAAAAGTTTGTGTTGAAAAAGCGAGCAAGCCTAATGCCTCTTTGGAAAGACCTCGTAAAAGTGTTGGCATAATTGGACAATTTATTGGCCAAATGCTTGGCAGTCTTGTAATGTATATGACAATATAATGTTATTGTTGACTTTCATTACATATAAATTATCTGCTTCATTTAATTATATTTCAAATTATTCTTTTTTTTTTTTCCAGGGTATTCTGAAAAACTAGGTGATGACAAATTAATGGCTGCTATGATGGGACTAACGATGGCATGGGGTCAAATGAATTTTGTTCGACATGTTTATATTTTTAGTTGTTATTTAAATTTTGAAGCTTTTGATAAGTTTGTACTCAATATTTACAACATTAATATTACTTGGTTTGTATTGATCAAGTTCACATTTTAAATATTTTTTAATGTGAATAAATGGATAGATGTATTTTTGTTAATATTTTGTTTGGATGTGAATGACTGGGTATTGATATAAATTTTTTTAATTATTATTGGAATGCAAAGTTAATGATTTATGGATTGTTAAGATGCATAAAACTACAAAAATAAAATAAAAAATCTTGTAAAAAATAAAAATTAGTTATTTTTTATTTTTAGTGACGATAATATACTGACGTAACAAGAATTTTAGCAACAATGATAAAGTTGTCGTTAAAAAGCTGAATATGTTTATATCATTTTTTGCGTCGGCAATTTGCTATTTCAAAAAGCCTAGTTTGCCGTCTCTAATAATTGCTGACGGCTTGCATGCTGACTCAAAATTTTTTGTGACCCTATTAATCCCGTCCCTCATTTTGACACCACCATGTCTTTTCAAAAAAATTTTGCAACGGTGAATACACTTATTGGAGCAAGGATCTCTAGAGTGATTTTTTCCTAAAGTTTTTTAGAGTGCTACATTGTGTGGTTGAGATTTACTGGCAAGTCACATCAATTTTTCTGATTGCACTATTACAAAAATAGATAAAGATTATATTTTTTTTGTGATTTATATTATTTAATCACACCTTTTAAGTTTTATTAAAATGTGATTTTTGGGAGTGTGATTAAAAGAGATTATTTTTAATCACACCTTTTAAGTGTGATTAATAACATTTAAATCACACATTTTAAGTGTAATTAAAAATATTTAGATCACACAAGTGTGATTAATAGTATTTAAATCACACCTTTTAAGTGTGATTAATAACATTTACATCACATTTAGATTACACCTTTTAAGTGTGATTAAAAATATTTAGATCACACATTTTAAGTGTGATTAATAACATTTAGATGTAAAAAAAAATATTACACTCACTAGCTTCGCATTTGCTCTTGTGGAGATTCAAACCATCAACCCCCTCACACCATAAACTTTATACAACACGCTCTTTCCACTACACCTCTATAACACCATATAATTATATATGCAACGTATATTATTTATATAGTAGATAGACCCGTATTAATATAAAAGTATATATATAAAGATAATTATTTTTTATTAAACATAATTTATGTAAAAATAAATTATTTACTAGAAAAAAAAAAGAGACCACTTTTGACATTCTATACTTTTGGCTACTAATTATTTTTTCGTCGTTAAAAAATTTAATTCCTGGGCTAAAATTACTAGTTTTGGCAACTAAACTTCTTTTCAGTCGCCAAAAAGTCTCACTTTTGGCTACTAAACATTTTTTTAGTCTCCCAATGCCTCAGTTTTGACTACTAAATTTTTTTTAGTCGCCAAAAAATCTCACTTTTGGCTACTAAAAATTTTTTAGTCGATAAAAGCCTCACTTTTGGTGACCAAATATCTTTTTAGTCACCCAATACCTCACTTTTGGCTACTAATTTTTTTTTAGTCGCCAAAAAGCCTTACTTTTGGCTACTAAAATTTTTTTAGTCGGTAAAAGCCATATATGGCAACCAAATAGATTTTTAGTCGCCAAAACCTATACTTTTGGCTAATAAATTTTTTTTGATTTTTGGTTACTAATGCTTTTTTAGTCGCCAAAACCTATACTTTCAGCGACCAAATGCGCTTTTTAGTCGCTAAATATGTTTTTTCTTGTAGTGGAGTGTGATTGAATAAATATATATATATATATATATATATAATTCAACTTATTTAAAAAGTGTGATTAAAAAGTAATAATGTATATATAATCACACCTTATTTAGAAGGTGTGATTAAAAAATATATATATAATCACACTTATTTAAAAAGTGTGATTAAAAATAGTAGTGTATATATAATCACACTTTAATTTGAAGGTGTGATAAAAAAATATATAAATAATTGCACTTTAATTAGAATGTGTGATTAAAAAATATATATCTAATCAAACTTATTTAAAAAGTGTGATTAAAAAGTAGTAGTGTATATATAATCACACTTTAATTAGAATGTGTGATTAAAAATATATATATATATATATAATCACACTTAATTGAAATGTGACAAAAAAAATAAATATTATCACACTCAATCAAATTAATTGTGATTAAAATATCAATCTAATTTTTTTATCACACTTTCAATAAAAGTGAAATATTTTTTTTTTGTTAAAATGTGATCTTTAACTATTTTTATTGTAGTGTTGTGACGACACTATGAAGATTCAAAAAACTTATTTTTTATAGTAGTTTTGTTGAAAAATTAAAACATAGATGAACTTTAACGTTAAAAATGTTTTTTGACAAGAAAAATACCCGTACCAAACCAAACTTGAAGTTGATGAAACTACAATTTTATTAATTTTTGATTTTGTAATATTTATTTTCATTATAAAACGGGCTTGTTGAAAGGATTTGAGATTTTAATATACTTTAAAGACAAGGCTTAGGATGAGAATTTTAGGCCCGATAGCGAATTTAGGCTTAGGAAGGTGTGCTTATTTATTTATTATTTTTAAAGTCTAGGCCAGGCCAGTCGATGTTTGTCTTTTAATAAAAAAATAAAGAAAAAGAAAAATTACTATCTTGAATTGCACAGAAAATACATTCTAAAATGATACGTCAGTGGCACGTTAGAAATTATGAATCACAATAGTTAGTATTTAGGGCAAGTTTGGGAAGATCCAAAAAAGTCAAAAAGTCAAAAAGTTACTCAAAAAGCTAAAAAGTTAACACTATTCACCAAAAGTCAACATTAGGCTACACAACTCCCAATTTAAATTTTTCCCTCCCAAATCAATTTTTCAATTTTTTATTACACATTTTTCAATAAAAAGTCAAAAAGTTAACCCAAACATCCATATTTTCAACCTCAATTTTTTAATCCAAAAAGACAAAAAATACACTTTTTTAGTCTTCCCAAACTTGGCCTTAATAGTTAAAAAATAAATAAATAAATAAATAAAATAAAATACTCAATTTTAAATTTTAAATTTTGAATCATAATAGTTGATATATAAATTAGACTAGCCGCCTATCAGTGTCTGCAAGCTTTTGAGTTGGAAAAGTTGACCTCACTGCGAGGTTAGATTCTGATGCTCCAAGCTTCACTAACTACTTTTTAAATAATAATGATTTATCCCACTAAAAACATTATCACTAATAGCACTAATGCATTAAAAAAGTAAAAAAAAAAAAAAACACAACTCCAAGACTAAAACATCACATCATTAATGACGGGACCCACTGCCACCTAATTAGTGGGAGCACTAATTAGTGCTCCCAAGCATTTTTTATTTTTAAACACTTAATAAAAAATGGTTAAAGTATTAAAAGTGGTGTTCTAATAGTACTATTAATGGTGTGATGTTTATGTTTTTGTTTTTATTTTTTTATTTTTTTGATATTTTTATTATATTAGTACTATTATCAGTCTTTTTTTTTTAATGGCACTAATCATTGTTGATACTTAATAGGGTTAATTAAATAATACCTCGTGCGCTATGATTGGGGTTTTAATTTAATTTTATTTATTTATTCCCACCACCATTTTCTTAATAATTTACTAATAAAAAATTATATGAAAAGGAACATGTGATTGAACCCAAAACTGTGGGAATAATTAGATATAATTTTTCTAGAATTTAACGATAATGAGAAAGGAAAATGCATAGGATCCCCAGTGGGGTGTTGGGGGTCCCTTTTGATTGGTTCAAAAAAATATTTTTTTTTTTTCTTCCATTGCCAGTCCCCCACGTGAAGGTGGAGGTGCTGGGGGTCTGCCTAGTTGGGGGTCTCCAGCAAGACCCAATGAGAAAGTTGGTGACATAAATTACTAATAATATAAAAACGGTACGGTACTGCTTGTCTTTAGTTGGAGATTAATTGGACCGTCCAGTCTGACTTGTGGGTTCATTTTTGGATCCTGTTATCGTTCAATGTGTAGAATTCATCAAGTATTATATTTTTATAAAAAATCATATTGACCGGATATCAATAGCTATTTGATCAGATCAGTTTTGTATTAAAAAATAAACGATAAAAAAATAAATTGTTGACATAAATCTGATCCGATCAAATAACTATCGATATCCTATCAACGTGATATTTTATAGGAATGTAGTACTGGACGAGTTCTACATATTGAATGGTTCGAATTATCGAAAATTGGCCAAAAAATGAGCCCACAGACATGACTGGACGGTCGAAAATTAATAAAGTTTCAAGAGCAATGTCTTAAGAGTACCATCTTTAGAATTTAATTACTAATATTATAAAAATTAATAAAGTTTATAAAATTTTCTTATTGATGTGCCCCTTGTTAAATTATTGAAGTGTCTTATTTTAGATATTAAAATTTTATTGTTGTCTGGCATAAAAATTAATTAAAAAAAATATGTAAATTTTATTTATTTGTTTAAAGTCAAGAGGTGATATCTAAGGAAAAGCTATTCTAGTGTGAGTCACTTTGACAAATTACTATTATTAATTGCATTTCGAAAGTTGATTATGGAGCCAAGTGGGTATAAGTTAAAATTGATATATGAAATTTAATTGTTCAGAGACAAAAATAGAGTAACTGTGAGTCATACATGATTCTATTTTTTTTTTTTTTTTATCAATCCCACTTAAATTAGTACATGTTTTAAAAATTGCAATTTGGATTGTATGGTTGAGACATATGATTCAAATCAAATATAAAATTGGTATTATAGTACAGTGAATAAAATCTTAAGTAAGATTATCATAGGTTGGAAAGTATGGGACTAAAAAATCTCGTTTAGAAATAGGCCGTAGACACTCCATTTTTGACCGACCTTAAGACTTAGGCGTCATCGATTGAGCGCTCAGTGATTGCGTATGTTGTCCTCGTTTCAAGGTTTTGGAGTTCTTGACTAAGAGCCTCACCTCCGGACCTCGGGACCCTTTTCTAGTTTGACTCGGTCTGCGGACCAAGTCTTGTTTTCTCTTCCCGGAGGGAGGGAGAGGTCTTGTAGACCATCTCTCAGTGGTCGTAGACTACTTTTCGTGGTGGTAGGCCACTGTTCCCGTTTGGAGACTAATTTCCAGTTTTCGGAACCGTCGGCCGCGCATCTCGGCTCGGGACCGCTTAACATTCTCCGTTTGGCACGGTTTTTGGAACACACCTTGTTTTCTCTGTCTAGAGGGACACTGTGGTCTGGGAGACTACTTTTGTGGCCGTACGCCACTTTTGATGCTCAACAGCCAGTTTTCGGGGCACCCGACCTCGCGCTTTGCCCCCCGAACTCTTGTTTTGCATCCGTGTTGGTTCATTTTTGGCATGAACCTTGTTTTCCTTGTTTGGGAGGTGGTACAAGAGTGGGAGACCACATTTTCTCCTTGGAGACCACTTTTCCCCGCCAGCCAGTTTTCTTGGTCTTTGGGCCACATTTTCTAGTTTTCCATCCCCCCATTGGCTTGCTTTCAGTGTGGAGACCACCATTTCCCTTGGCCGACCACTTTTTGTCTGGGAGACCACTTGCCCTGGTCGGCCGACCAGGGAAAGTGGTCGGCCGACCACCTTTTCTAGTTGGCTGGTTTCCTCCTGTTATGTCAGATTGTGTGGATGCCAGCTGTGCCAGTTGGAAGGCACAGATTGTATCCTCCATACACGTGTATGGAAGATTTGTAACCAAGTTTTTAGCTTCTTGAGGAAGCTTTGGCTTCAAACCTCTAAAAGAGAGGCCCTCCCACTCCTTTCACCAGGTTCAGAATTTCTCTAAGGTAAAACAATACATATCTCCTTATATCTCTATATTTTGGCTCATAAGATGCATTGTTCTTGACCCTTTTACACTACACCTCATAGCCATACACTTCCACCATTGATTTGAGGTTCTTGGAGGTTGTTTTCAGAGGTTAAAGAGCTGATTTTTGGTCCCAAAATTTGTTGGTTTTGCTGAGCTTCAAGGATAATCAATTTTTTCTCTTTTAAGCATTATTTTGATCCTTCTCTTAGCCTCATTTGCATGCTTATTTGAGCTTTGTTGTCAACTGAAAAAGGTTCATATTTAAGTGATTTTCATGTTTGTTTAAGGCTCTTTTGGTGTTGGACATCATCTACCCTCTTGCATGCTCTATTTAGCCTTGTTTTAAGCCATGCCATGAGACCTTTGTATTGAGCTTTGCTTGGCCCTTTGGCCACTGGAATCCAGTGGATTTTTAGTGGTTGGCAAGTGGTTTTGAGGGCCAAAATCAGAGAGGGGTGACCCTCTCTCTTTTGGGCTTGTTTGCTTACATTTTTGGCTTTCCAAGGGAGCATATATTTCTACACTTCCTAACCTTTGTTCAGGCCCTTTTTAGTGACTTTTAGGACCTGCCTAGACTCTGTCTATGGCTGGTTTGGTCACCTTTTGTTTGCCTCTTGCATGTATAGAACAATCCCTTACATAACCTATCAAAGTAACACCTCGTTCTTGTATGTATTGGTCATGTTTCGGTGGGTTTTTGGCCATCATTTAGCATGCCATGATTCTATTTTTGGCTGGTTTGGTAGTCTCTCATATGCTTCATATGCTTGTAGTGTAAATCATGTTCACTAGCTTATAATGCATGTTGTTTTGGCCCTCTATGCTAGCATATTTTGGCCATGCTCCAAACTGATTTTATTCATATTTTGGGCTGCCTTAGCTCTATTTTGAGGTCCCTTGGTCGAATGATGCTTGCCATGTATGGTTGTAGTGTAATAGCCTTGCCTAGCCTTGAGTTTTGAATCCCCTTGCATGCTTAACTAGAGGTGTTTGCATGTTTTAGCATCATTGAGCATGATATTTTAGAGTTTATTTCTTGGTCATATTCTCATATTTATCACTCTTTCAATGTGTTTGAGAGTTGCATCATTATACCCCATTTATGAGCCTTTCCATTGAGCTTCATTCTTATTCCTTTCAAGCCACCATCTTGGCTCATTTTGCCACTGTTTTGGGCCTGCTTAAGGTCTGTTTGGAGTTGGTTTTGTCATTTGAGCATCGCCTTGCATGCCTCTAGTGTAACGTGCTTCGTTAGCTTCGGTACTTGAGCCTTTCAACATGCATTGTGTGAGTTGTTTGCATGATTCGGAGCCATTTTGTATGTCATTTCAGAGCTGAAACATGTGTCATTGTATGCCATATTTCATCCTTTCAATGCTTTTGTAGAGTTGCATTTCGTGCCCTTGGGCTTAGGTCCTTGCATTGTGTATGCTAGTATGAGTTTTGGAGTCTTGTTTTCATCATGTTTGGCCACTGATTTGGGTGTGGCTAAGGCCCATTCATTTTGGTTTAAGTCCATTTTTGCATTGAGTATGCCATTGTATTCCATAGCATTGAGTATGCCACATTGTCGCATGATTGATCATTGCATTGTGCATGCCTTGTTCATCTCATTGTGTATGTTAGTTCTTAGGTGCATTGTGTATGCAAAGTACCACATGCATTGAGTATGCCATTGTTAATTCATAGCATTGTGTATGCTAGTTGCATGCTTGCATGTCATCCTTTATATGTTTGCATCACTTAGTTGCATAGCATTTAGGTGGCATACTTAAAGTCGCATTGTGCGCGCCATTGTTTGTTGCATCGTGTTCGGAATAGGAGTTAGTTCGAACACGGGAAACAAGAGACGTTTCGTACTCAAAGTGACGAAACGTGCCTCGATTCCCAGTCGCCGACACTCTTGACTACCCATGACGGAGTTATTGGCTTTAGGTGCTTATATGTGCTTTCATTTCACATTGAGTTGTGCAATTCGACTCCTCGGTCATCTTGCATTCAGATGCGTGACCGGTAGCCCGAGTGTCGAGGACTACACTCCCTAGAGCTTTTGCAATGACGGGGAGAGTGGTCATGCACACATGTGTTGCAAATACCTTGCCGTGCCTCTCTCTTTCCTCTTTCTCTTTGTTGCAGAAAAACAGAATCCAGGAGAAGAAACTGGTCGGCCGACCAGGTTTTCTGGCAGGCTGACCACCTTCTTTGGTTTCCACCACAAAAGGTGGTCGGTAGTTGGTCTCCTATGCCTATAAGCTGGTCGGCAGCCTTCCCACAGTTTCCTAGGGTGGAGTTTCATCTCTCTAGAGCTTTGTGCAAATTTCTGAAATCAATTGCAAACAAAGGCAAGCCAGGACATCGCGATGGATTTCCCGACAAGGCGACTCGAGCATGCATGCATCCTTTATCATTCAAAGCAGAGCCGAGGCAGTCCACATTCATGTAGTTTGCATGCTAGTTTAATTGCTTACTTAGTTAGTTTGTTAATTAATTAGAGTTGTGTAATAATTAGCTGTAATTTATTATTCATTTTGGTTGTGTAATAACTAGCTTAATTAGATTAGCTTAGATTAGCTAGTTGGTGTTGTATTATTTATTCGGACCCTCCGTCGAGAGGGCCAACTGTTGTAATAAGTGTGCGCGTGCATGATGCATGTCTTCCAACCCTACGTCTTTCTCCTTTTTATTTACTAGCTTATGATGGTTAGTTTTAGGGCATGTTTCAATTAGCATCCTTATGCTCGCCTGATTGCATCCATTCATCTGTCTTGCATGTACCGAGGTCGGCGCATCATACTAACTGCATTGTATTTCAATTCCAAGTTGAATACATGTTATCTGTAACATCTCATATGCCATTTTAGAATAGGCGAGCCTATCTTAGTTGCATCCTGCATGTGTTGCATTAGGCATCTCAGCATAGTTAGAATTCATGCATGATTTCTAATTAGCTTCTTTCTTTGGCTTAGAGTACTCGGTGAGTGTTTGTGCTTTAGCATCCTTGCATGTGTGTGAGTGACTGTCATGATAGCATGCTTGCCATGAGGCTAACTGATTATGTGATATACCTGCCTGAATGCCTGTGGGTGAGGTTGGATTACTTGAATTGGAACAATTTATCGATTGTGAGTTTTAAGCCCACTTGAGAGTGGCAAATCACCCTGTTTTCTAAGCCCGCTTGAGGGTGGCAAATCCACGTCTTAGCCTGCTTGCGAGTAGCACCATCAAACCATTTTCAAATAAACAAACATGAAATATTTTTTTCCAACTCAGACAATCTAGTCTATACTTGTATGCTGTGTGCATCACATAGTAATCCTAGACTAATAAACCGGAATAAGAACGCATGTGTTTTCAAAAAACTCGATATCATGTTTAGTAGTGGCTGATCTTTGATCGGGCGAGCGGGCTCATTGCATGACCTTCCCCAATCGTACCCCAGTTCCCGAGCTGAGGCAACTTTGGTGATGACGGACACGTGGTCTTAGACACGAGTCAGGGTTTCCTAAATTTTCCCAAAATAGAATATTTAGGTGGCGACTCTGTATCTAGCAAAGCAGTCCATGTTTGACACTTCTTTCTAAAAATCAGTTTTTCAAAACGATTTGTCGGATTTGGACTTTTCGGTGATTTATCAATCACGTATTGCACTTTACGATATCAGATTAAGAACCGTGACATTGAGTCCGAACTGTAGTGAGCCCAATGGATAAAACGGGATTCTCCCAGGATGCTCGGGGACGTCTACTGTTTCTGGCGACTCTGCTGGGGAGTTAGAGAACTTGACTCGAACTCATGATATCTTGTTTTGATTACACTTATGTGTCTCTTTGCATTGCATTTGCATTGGTGCACCTAGGACACCGTATTTGCCATCTACTATTCCTGAACGGCTTGCTGGAGGCTTGCTTTGAGAAGCGTGCCATAAGGCTGACCGATTACGGACTCTGCCACGATGGGAACACAAACCCTGGTTTTAACCGGGGCACCCTCTTTGACCATTCGACCTAGTGTATATTCGGAATCCATAGTGACCATTCCAAACTAGGATAGGTTGCTTACCCGATTACAGGTTGTTTGAAACTTCTGCGTGCGTAGTGAAACCCTAGCTCCTGACAAAATAGGACAGGAAAACCCTACCCCAACATAGGGGTGTTTTGGCTCTCACTTGCTTGTTATGTGCTTTTAGAGTGTGTCTCTACAGGAATGCATGTATCAGTTTGCAAGTCTGGGTATCAGGCCTGCGGGCATCAATATCAGTATTTAGGAATCAGTTTTACCTGTGGGTATCAGATTCAGACTTGGAACAGTGGTTTGGAAACAATGATCAGTAGTTGAGAACAGTATATTCAACTTACAAATGCCAACTGTGTGTTGTGTTTAATTAAGCCGTTATGCTGTTTGTTTTTCTGGTTGTTTATTTCCTTATTATGCTTTATTTATCTTTTTTGCTAGGTAGTTTAGCACAATTACATCCCACCAAGCAGATATTCCCCAAGCACTCTGGACTAGAGGTCGCCGACTCCATCGATCCGAGGATCTGATAGACGGGCAACCAATGTTCTACTCTTTACCCCCGGTTGCTAGACGGAGGTCAGTGAGACACAGTGTATCGGTACCGCAGTTCCCAGTTCAGTGGTCCTTAAGTAGTCAGGTGGAGATTTCCGAGTCTACTGTAGAGGCAGATATACTGCCAGTTCAATAGATCAGGGCAGTATAGCAGGAATCAGGAATGGAGGAAATGATGCGTCAACTCCAAGAAAGTATAAAAACTATGCGGCAGGACGCTGTTCGTCAAGCAGAATTTGCCAAACAACAGGCTGAAGTCATGGCTCAATAGGCAGAGTTAATTGCCAGGCTATAACAGCAAACCGGAGCATCTACTTCACACCAAGCTCCTCCCCCAACAAGAGTCCCAATACCCGGGGAGATGGCGAATGTCCAGAATGTCCAGGAGGATACAGATATCCCAACGGGGCCACCTTCGCCCCCGATTCTACCTCAACTATCCAAGGCACCCACGCCTATCAATCTACCGGATTCTCCCTTCGAGTTCGAGGTAGACCCCACAGCATTGAAAGTGAGCAAGCTTGAAAAGCTATTCAAGAAATCTCAAGGCATCAAGTCCATTCCAGATATCGAAGATGGGTACACCGACGCAACCGTGGTGCTGTCAGACCGGTTTAAGATGCCACACATTGACCGTTTTGACAAATCTAGGGATCCCATGGTGCATTTGTGGCTATTTTCGGACATATTAAAGCCGATGGGCCTCACCAAATTACAGAAGCCTTCTTTGTTCAGCCGGACCCTGTTAGGTGTAGCGGCCATTTGGTATGCAAAATTGGAAGATTCCGTCAAGAGAAACTGGGAGGAGATGGCCGAGGCCTTCGTAGCTCAATATTCCTATAACACACAGATCGAGATCACAACTCGTGATCTTGAGACAACTAGACAGGAGCCGAAGGAGAGCTTTTCTGACTTCGTAACTCGCTGGAGGGCCAAGGCTTCGATGATGACCATTAGGCCAACTGACAAAGATCAAATACGGATGGTTGTGCGCAACCTCCAGCCCAAGCTCATGTAAAAGATGATCGTCCTCCCTCTCCCCAATTTTGGAGATCTACATGAGATTGGGGTGCAGATCGAGGACGCTCTGAAACAGGATCTGATTGACAATGACAGAAAGCAGCCCAGGAGAACCTTCAACCGCAACACCAATACAGGCACGAGTAGTGCTGCAACTGCCAGAGCCTCAGAAGTAAGCATGGTCACTACCACCCCCGCAAGAACCCTTGCAGCTACACCATTCACCGGTGCATCCGGAAGTAACTCACAAACAACCAAGTACCCACCTCAAGGCCAAAGAACCTTCACCCCACTATACATGTCTTTGTCCAAGGCTTTAGGGGTTTTGATCAGGAAAGGGCACTTAAAGCCCCTAGAGTCGCGGCCATTGCCAGAAAAACTTCTCCCCTCTCACAACCCAGCTAAATACTGCGTGTTTCACCAACAGCATGGTCATGACACTGACCAGTGATATAGTTTCCGTCATGAGATTCAGGATCTCGTTGACAATAAGGTGATCGTGCCTCTGGAGAAACCGAATGTCACAACCAACCCTCTCCCACCACACAACCAAGCTCCACCTTCCAAATGCATCAACTCAATCCAAACTGGGGTTGTGCCATATGACCTTAGCATATATATCACCCCGTCTCACCTACCTAAGCCGGAGGTGTTCATTCCTGACAGCACTAACTTGTGCATGTTAGACATCTCTCGAGCCCAACATGAACCAATGGTGGTGATCATCGAAGATGGAACAGGGATGATTTCGGGGAAAAGTGAGGCTAATGATTCAGGATCTGAGGAAATTAGGAGCTATGCTGAGGAGGTATATGATCCGAGTGGCTACATTATGTCAGTGGGCCAAGTTAGGCCGAATGTGGAATTGCCAACGGGGGCAGAGATTTGCGTAGTACGGGAAGATGGACTTGATCAGAGGCTAGATGACTTAGTGGATTTGGAAGAGGACATTGCTAACCTTCAATTTTTCAACGAACAAGATCTGGGAGACATGACAGTTAACTGGTTTGATTTTGAGGAATTAGCAGAGGTTACAGGGTGGCTTGACGACCAACCAGATATTGTTGAAGAATCTCAGCTGGAAAAGGGCCCGTCAGGGGCAAAGACATCAATTGTGGCCGGAAGAGCCGAGGATCAGAATGCATCGCCGGAGAGCGCCGGTGCCAAGAATTTCGCTCGGGATTTAGGTATTTTGAGTACAGGAGATGTTGAACAGCAAGCTGCACTGAAGCAGTTTGAACGGGAAGGGGTCGAAGACTCTAAGAAAGCCAGAAAGGCCAAAGCTCCTGTGGGGACTGAACGTGCTGTGTGCACAAGAACAGAGCATGCTGCAAGTACGTGGACGGGAGGTGCTGTGCGTACAAGGATAGTTGTAACAGAGCCGAACAGATGTCTGTCGGCTTCCGATGGAATGTGGTGGGAAGACGATGACCTATGTCTCGCCCATACTGATGAGGACTGGGGCAATGTTTTAAAAACCGGACCGGTGAACGAACCGGAAAAGGCATCGGGTGGACGGGTCACTGGTTCAACCGTCGGGTTGAACCGGAATCAAACTGTGACGTAATAAATATATTAAAATTATATTTAAATAAAAATATAAGTAATAAAATTAAAAATTAAAAATATTAAAAATATTAAATTATCTTAAATATTTGTCCTAATATTTTTTTTACTGAAAAATATAATAATATATTTTAAAATATTATTAATTTCAATTTTGGAAGATGAAATCAAATATTTAATATTCCCTCCATATGATTTTAATTCAAATAATTTGATTGAAAGGAAAGCAAAAATTTTGGAGGGATATCAAAATTTCAATATTCCCTCCAATACATCTGATTGAATCCCACATGGATTTCTTGAGTTTTGAAAGAGTTTTTTTCTTATAAATAGGTGAAGACTTTCACAATAATTTCATCAAGCTCTTAATGGGATTCCTCACAAGAGGAGACCCTTGAAAAAGAGTTTCAAATTAAAATTTTCTTATATTCTTATATTATATATATATATATATAAGAAAGAAAGAAAAAGAAAGAAAGAAAGAAAATTTAAAAAAAAACAAAGAAAAAATTTAAAAAAAAAAAATTTGTAACCGGTCCGGGTCGACCGGTTCACCAGTTTAACCGGTGGGTTCACCGGTTTTCAATAAATAGGCTGGTTTTTACAATTGGCCGGTTTAAGGGGGCTGACCGGACCGGAACCCCATCCGGTCACCGGTTGAACCGGTCAGTCCGGTCCGGTTTTTAAAACCATGGACTGGGGGAATAACCAGCCGGATGATACCTGGTATATTGGTGAAGTTGACCATATGACTAGGAGTGGGCGGTATTTCAAGCCCCCGTACCTAGATCAACCAGAGGCGTACGGGAAGGACAAGGATTCGGAGAAGCAGAAAGAGAAGCTACTTGAAAAAGAGGCCGTGCTAAAGCAGTTGAAAAAGATACAAGCAAATATCTCCATCTGGGGACTACTTATCTCCAGGTGAGGGCAGTCTCTTCCACCCTACATTAGATGTTGAAATACCCCCACGAGAAGGAGGTGGCTATTGTTTTTGGGAATTCGTCAATCTATCCGCTGCCAGAAGTATCTACACCGGTTTTGAAAATCGAGCATGGCACGGAGGATGTGTTCCTATCCAGATTTACCTTAGCTGAGGCCCGGGTCGTACAGAACATCTTAACTACTGATGAGGGGTTGTATGTTAGTGCACAGCCAGTGTACCTCATAAATAAGCCCTAACACATCCCCAAGATGGGATTAGGGAAGAGTGGCCGGAAGGGCATTGCAATATCGGCCGAAGTGCCGCACAATCCGCATACCTTTGGCTTGGGTTATCTACCCACCAAAGAGGATTGGGTGAGGAAAGGCAAGGAGATGGCCAGGAGAGCTAGAGCAAAGCAGGCAGGGAAGCCCTTTGAGTTAGTGCACCGACCCGTCCAGGGTACCCTAAACGGACGCTTTGTCCGAGAGGAGGAGGATTTTCCATTCTGTGGTTTCCCAGAGCCATGGTTGAATGTAGAGAAGCGTCGTTTGCCAGGGTTTAAGATTTTCTTTGACCTGCAGTTATCCGGGGATGACGTTGCTGAGGAGCAGACAGATCCATCAGCCGAAGTGGAGCAGTGTGGGAAAGTGGATTCTGAGAACACCAAGATTAAAATAGGGGTAGCACTGGCTTGTCTACTTTTAGATCCTCCGATCGTACAGAAGTGCTTGAGGGATAACTTCTCGGTGTCCATGATCGCGAATGAAACAGCTGCGAGCCCACCCTCAAACATTTTGGATGCATCCATCGCACCCTCCCTCATCTGGCAATACAAGGAAGGATTTTTATCAAGCAGCACCTGGTCAGGTAGTGAGCCGGAATCTGATTCCACCGAGTCTGTGGAGTCGGAATCAGGTTTCAGCTCGTCTGAGTCTGAGTCCGGTATTCCCGGGGGTGACAACCCGGATACCACAGTCTTGTCTAGGTCGTCTTTTTCTTTCTCTTTTGAATCTGTTGTAACAGAGGAATCAGACGATTTGGAAGTAATTAATGAGAATGGAATAGCTGTGGCTTCTGAGTACTTTTCTGTGCCTTTGGTTTATTGCATTAATCAGAACTTTCAAAATTTTGATGAAAACAATGAGGAAGAAATTCCTCCGGTTTTACAACGTTTAATTGATCAAGAGCAGGAGAGATTTGTTAAACCCTTGGTTGATGAAATCACTACAGTTAATATTGGTACTGAGAAGGACCCGCGGTTGGTCCAGATCGGGTCCACGTTGTCTTCGGAGGAACGCGAGCGCTTAGTCGCTTTATTAAAATATTTCAAAGATGTTTTCGTGTGGTACTACGAAGACATACCTGGGATCGATCTTGAGATTGTATAGCACCGGACCCCTCTTGACCTAGAGGCCCGACCCGTTAAACAGAAACTTAGAAGGATCCGCCCAGACTAGGCTCTCAAGATTAAAGAAGAGGTCACCAAGCAAATTGACGCAGGATTCCTCAGGGTTCCTGCTGGTATCTAAGTACCCAACTTGGTTGGTCAACATCATTCCGGTGCCAAAGAAGGATGGCACGATCCGGGTATGCGTGGATTTTAGGGATTTGAACAGAGCCAGTCCGAAGGATGACTTTCCTTTAACGCATATCGACGAGTTAGTGGACTTCACAGCGAGGTATGCTTTGTTTTCGTTCATGGATGGCTTTTCGGGCTACAACCAGATTGTGATAGCACCCAAAGGCCGGGAGAAGACTGCTTTCACCACTCCGTGGGGGACTTATTGCTATAGAGTAATGCCATTTGGGTTGAAGAATGCTGGAGCTACATATCAACGGGCTGTGACCACGATATTACATGACATGATCCACAAAGAGGTTGAGGTGTATGTGGACAACATGATTGTTAAGTCCAAAGAAAGGGAGGGCCACTACACCGCCTTGCAAAAGTTTTTCCAAAGGATCAGAGAATTTTGGTTGCGGCTGAATCCTCAGAAATGTACGTTCGATGTTACAGCAGGGAAAATGCTGGGGTTCTTGATCACACAGAGAGGTATTGAAGTCGACCTTTCCAAAATCAAGGCCATCTTAGAAATGCCACCACCGAAGACTGAAAATGAGGTACTAGGCTTTCTGGGTAAAGTGCAATTCATAGCTAAATTAACCTTGACTTGTGAACCACTCTTTGGTCTCCTGAAGAAAGGAACGAAGTTTCAATGGGACGGCCGATGCCAAGCTACTTTTGAACAGATCAAGCAATACTTACAAAACCCACCTGTGTTGTCACCACCTGAGCCGGGAAACAATTGATTTTGTACCTTTCAGTAACTGAAACTACAATGGGCTGCATGCTTGCATAGGAGTCCAAGGACAACGTGGAGAGAGCTATCTACTACCTGAGCAAGAAGATGCTGGAATACGAGACCCGCTACACTCCGCTGGAAAAGGCTTGCCTAGCCTTGGTATGGGCTACCAGGAAGCTGCGGCACTACCTGTTAGCTCACTCTATAATGTTGGTTTCAAGATTGACCCTATCAAATATCTCTTCGAGAAACCAGCACTCACGGGTAGGCTAGCTCATTGGTTGCTTCTGCTTTCCGAATTCGATCTGAAATATGTGACTCGCAAGTCAATAAAGGGGAGAGTGGTAGCGAAGTTCCTAGCCGATCACCCAGTTGAGGGGGATGAAGCAATTAAGTACTTATTCCTAGACGAGGCTATCTTGCATATCGAAGATGATTTTTGGACGATGTACTTTGATGGAGCGTCAAACCAGTACGGGTATAGGATAGGGGTGTTGCTGATAGCACCCGATAATTCCCGTATCCCTCTAGCATTTAAACTCCGATTCAAAGTCTCGAACAACGAAGTAGAGTATGAAGCATGCATTGCTGGTTTAGAAGCCACCCTAGAACTAGGCGCAAAACGGTTGGACGTCATCGGGGACTCGAACCTTGCTGTATCTCAAGCTAAAGGAGATTGGAAAGTCAAAGAAGAAAAGATGACAATTTACCACCAGACCTTGGACTTGTTGATTCCTCGGTTTGAGAAACTGAACTTCGCTCATCTGTTAAGAGAAAATAACCGGTTCGCAGATTCATTAGCAATTCTATCTTCTATAATAGACATCCCTTTTGGAGTCCGGATGCGTCCGATCATCATTGACCAGAAGTTTGCACCGGCCTACGAGTCAATTATTTCCATAGAAGAGGTTCAAGATGAGAACCCCTGGTATTACGATGTCTGGAACTTCTTGGAGAAATAAGCGTATCCACTAGGGGCAAATGCCAAAGACAAAAGGGCAATTCGGAGAATGACTGCTCAGTTTAACATCTGCGGGGGAAAACTATACAAGAGAGGTCATCTGAGAATGCATAAGCTGTGTGTTGAGGCTGAAGAGTCGAAGCACCTAATGGAGGCCATCCATGGAAGAGAGTGCGGAGCGCACATGAACGGGGTGATGCTAGCCCGAAAGATCCTCAGACAGGGTTACTACTGGTCCACCATGGAGGAGGATTGTATCGGCTTTGTTCGGCGATGCCACAAATGTCAGATCCATGTAAATTGCATGAACATCCCACCGTCGAAGCTGTACAATATGACTTCGCCATGGCCATTTTTAGTTTGGGAAATCGATATGATCGGGGCTGTCACTCCAAAGGGGTCTAATGGGCATAAGTTCATTCTGGTCACGATAGACTATTTCACAAAGTGGGTTGAGGCCCAATCTTATGCAGTGTTGAAGGCTTCGCATGTTGCAAAGTTCATCAGAAACAATATCATCTGTCGCTACGGGGTCCCAAACGAGATTATTTCAGATAACGGTTCCCACTTCAAGAAGGAAGTGATTGACTTGTTGGAAAAATACAACGTGACTTTTCATAAGTCATCCACATATCAGCTACAGCCGCCAACAAGAATATCAAACACATACTGCAGAAGATGGTGGAAACCTATTGGGACTGGCCAGATAAGCTGCCATTTGCTCTGTGGGGCTACCGGATGTCAATTAGAACTTCTACTAGAGTGACTCCGTATTCATTGGTTTATGGGATGGAGGCCGTTCTACCTATCGAAATTGAAGTTCCGTCATTACGAGTACTAGCTGCGTGTCAGATAGCTGAGGCAGATTAGCAGCAGAGCAGATTTGAGGAACTCATGCTCTTTGATGAGCGTAGACTGAAAGCACTGTATCATGTTCACGGTTATCAACGTAGAATTGCCAGGGCTTTCAGCAAGAAAGTTAAGTCCAGGAATTTGAAGGAAGGAGATTTGGTGCTCAAAGACAACCGAGCTCCCATCCACGACCCTAGGGGCAAGTTCAGACCTAATTGGACTGGTCCTTACATCATAAAGTCTATCTGGTCGGGTGGAGCTGTCGTTCTGATGAACCTAGATGGCCTAGAGTTCTCATAGCCGATCAACATAGACAAATTGAAGAAATATTATCCCTGAGAGGCTCGCTAGGTCGAAAACCCGAAAGGGCGACCTAGGCAAAAGTTAGAGCACAAAAAAATTTGAAATTATAAAAACTGAGCTCGTAACGCAAAGGGCGGCCTTGGCAAAGTTAGAGCGTAAAAGGTGAGGGTTAATACATGAGTGAACCCCAGCCGAACTACGTAAAACTTGATTCCCATATTTGGGATACGTAGGCAACTTCATCCTGAAGTGCAGCCATAAACATTCCCCCGATCAACTTTGTCCATGTGATCATGTTTGGTCATCTTTGTCCGATCCGCATTCAAGAACTTCGGTTGTAATCTCCGGTGCAGTGCTATTCAGACTAGGGGTAACTTTCCAATTGCTGGGATCCAAGGTTGTGCATCTCAGTGACAGATCTCAGGCGTGTCTAGTTCTGATCCATATCGAAAATGGTTTTGAAAAGTTTTAATAAAAGTTGATTTTGCTCAAATTAATCTTTTACAACTTAGACCATTTTTGAACCAAACGGGAAACTTTCAGTGCCCACAACCTTTAATTTTATTGATTTCAATACAGAGTTCTCCTACTCTTGAATACAAATTGAAGTTGTTTTTGGTTACATTCATAAAGAAAACTTGAAAGTACTGATAAAGTAATAAATTCGAGGCATAGATAGATCAGGTGTTCCTGCACCCCCTCCTAGAACTGGCCGAAGCTTCTGATGCCAAGCTGGGCCCAATCTGTGCCTCTTCATTGAGCCAATCTATGCACTCATCAGATAAGATGTAACTGAAAGTGGGAGCGGGGACCAGAAGCTCTCTCTTCCTCCATGCCGTGGCATACTGAGCTAGCTGAGCGCCTCGGACCGGAAATGCAGTTGGGTACTCTATCTCCTCTGCCGGGTAAATTTGATTATGGCCGAACTAGCGCTGGAACCAAAAGGGAAAGTAGAACACACAATGTGTCAGGCCAATCAACTGGATCCCGGTCTGTTGGAACATGCTGCAGCTCATCGCTGGTAGATTGAGCCAAGGGCACCGCCAAGCAATGCGGTCTGTGAACAAACTGCACATCCAGTCGAACCACCATCCCTCATCAAGGGTATCGACTAGACGTTGCTGGAAGAAGTAGCTGCGAGCTGAGTATGCTGGGCAAGAGTCCACAACCTGTAATTTGTCCATCAACCACACCTGGGAAGGGATGAAAAATGAGAGATTAAAGAATAGAGAGATGTACGATGAGAGAAAAGTAAGAAAAGAGTTTTGAGAGAAAAATCGAGCCTGAGGGCCGAGTGATGTGAGCAATATATACGTGAGGAAGGATGGGAACATTACCTACAGCAGTAGTGGACTCCCCGCAAATCTGGTCGTGTCCCGGCGATGGAAAGCATCCAAGCCCATTAATGTCTCGGCCAATGTCATGGCAATGCAGCTCTTGCCCTCTTTCAAGCCTTGGGCAACTTCGATCAGACGAATGCTAGACCCGCTGAAGCCTGGGGCAAGCAAAAAGTGAGATAGCATGCACAAACAAAGGGCATGACACTGAAAACCTTGCCAGTGATGATCACCGCAGTCACCAGCATCAGAAAAGCGATGAATCAGGCAGAGGATGTCCAATTCTTCGTCGTGGATCAGAGATCGAGCGTCATGCATAATGAGCCCGCACATTCATCCTAGGGCTTGAGCGTGGCCGAAGCGAAGCTGGGTCAAGATTTCTTCGTCACGTTCGGATTCCATCAAAGCTTGGAAATCTTCGAAGGTAGGACACACCTCTTGCCCGCCAAAGCTGAAGACATGCGTTATCGGGTTCCAAAACCTTGCCGCGGCATAGAGAAACGGAAGGTGCAGCGGAGTGCGACTCAGCATAAATAGTGGATTTATGCCGAAGCCTCGGAAGTTCAACTTTTTCGAGCCATCTAAGGTAGCAATCCAAGTTGTGAGATTTTGGATGAGAAATGCCTCCATTTTGATGTAAAACTGAGATGGAATCAGAGAACCACGAAGCTGGAACCTTTATGGAGGATAAGGCACTGTTCGGAAAGCACGTGTCAAAAATCTGGAGGTCGCCAAGCCAACTGGTCGGCCGACCAGTTTTTCTGGTCGGCCAGCCAGTTTTTCTGGTCGGCCGACCACATGATTGGTTTGCTGAGCAAAAAAACTGGTCGGCCAGCCACTCTTGATGGTCGGCCATGGAGAAAAACTGGTTTTTGGCCTTTCCCTAGTCTCTAGAGAAAAGCTCCTAGCCTTTCCATGTGTTGGAAGTATTGAAGGTCTGCGTTCCCCTCTGTTTCGGATACATTCCGTCGCCCGATTTGTCCGAAATGCATTTGCTTATCGAGTTGTTGTTAAGTTTTGCTTATCGAGTTGTTGTTAAGTTTTGCTTATCGAATTGTTAAGTTTTGCTTATCGATTTGTTAAGTTTATCGAGTTGTTAAGTTTTATCGAGTTGTCGAGTTTTGTTCGTCGAATTGTTGCTCTTTGTTTATCAACAATGTCGGGATTTGCTTATCGAGTTATAAACTTGTTAAGGTTTTGTTGTTTCTTAGTAAGTTAAGTTATTCAGTTTGTTGCGCCAGTTCACTACCTAACTTGGCAATGTACAATGTTCAATTTCCATTCAATCCCATTTTTGTGCAAAATGATGCGATGCGATGCTAAGAATGAAAAATACAACACTTTTTGAACAAAAAGCTGTTTCATTCCATCATAACTTCTTTTGTTACAACATTTTACAACAGGGTACAAGTTTTAAAGAAAATAAAACTGCCTAAAGCTGATGTGCTACAACTACTAGTAAAACAAAAAAAGAAAATAAAGCAAGAACATTTGTATCAGTGCTGTCAGGCTCAAGATCGGGAGGCTATCCTCATCCTCTTCGACTGAGCAGCCTCTGCACCACCTCCACCAGCACCATCATCCGAATCGGAGCTGCCGTCCTCGGAACCCTCCCCGGCATCACCTCCACTCTCAGAACCGAAGCCAGAGTCTAACTCTCTACCTGCGGATGTCTCCGACTGAGGATGAGCAGACTCCTCCACCCCGCTGGACTCCTCATCATCTCTGATAGGCACTCTACGCCTGCCTTGGCTGCGAGTCGAGCCCCCTCTCCCAGCTCCTCGAGAAGGCCTGGATGGCCCAGCCTGTAGCGATGGCATCTGAAAACAAAAAAAGAGGGCAATTTTGAATACATCAGCCAAAGTATGTATATCAGATGCAGATGTGGAAATGTTGCATAGAGTGTGTGCTTGTAGATGTAGTATGTGAATGTGGTGTGTCAGATGAGCTCTATACATGCAGTCAACCAATGTAATGGAATGTTCAATTTCAGTATGTCATCAGAAGTATGATAAATGCAAGGAAATCGAAAAGTACCGAGACGCCGGCGATGAACAGCTGCGTCTCTCTCCGCAGGACCATGCTCTCGAGTGAGGCCACCACTCCGAGTAACCCCTCACAATACTCTCTGGGAGGCTGCAGATGTAAGTGCAAGTCATCAGTGAATGAATGAATGTCTAGATATCTGAGTGATAAATCAAAATTGTAAAGCATACTGGTGGCGAGTCAGGGTCACTGACGTATCGATGATCAGGCACTGGAGGCTCCAATAGAATCGGGTAGGATGTCCCATACCGCCAGCCTGTCAGCTCGGTCGAAAAATCCGGCCACCCAACATACTGATAAGTCGGGGGGATCTCTCTAGCCCCACCTCTCGATGTGCCGGCTCCGCTGGTCGAAGGAATGTCTCCAGCTCGGGTGCGACTCGAGGAAGGCGCGTCAGCAGCCCTACTTCTGAGGGCACGGACATCTGACAACGAAAGCATCAAGTATGTATGGCGATAGGTCGCGTAATCTCCCTCCTCCAGCAACAGAACTGCATCAGTACCCAACATAAGCTCCTCGACCTCCCGAGGAGTGAGTCCCTCAGTGGATCGCATGTCATCTGGAGGTGCTGAGGGGTTACCCTGATTAGGGTTGCCCATCATCTGACGCATGAAATGATCCCCCAGAAACCAGGCCCTGCCAACTGGCCCCTCAAATAAAGTCTTGTATCGAGAAGAGGCCTACGCCCCAGGGAATCGGTACCGGGCATCTCCTGACAAAGGTGCCCAAGGCTGCCAAGAGATCTGCGGATAACAAGCACATGAACTGATTAGATGTTGTAAATATGCAAGATGAACCAAAGCTGAAAACATGACGAACTGAGAGTTTTTGATTACCTCCACCGGCCGTACAGTATCAAAGAACTGGCGGAGATAGGGCAAAGTCTCCCGAATCCTCGGCCGACACCGACCCTCAAATCTGTGGGAGTAGGGGATCTCAAGAGGTACCTCCACCTCAAGCTCAGGGGCCAGCGTTGGGAAGTATGCATAAACCCACAGTTGTGAAAGGCAAGACAGTGACTGTCAAAACACAGAATGTATTGAAAATACTGAATGCCGAGTGTAGAATGTGGATACGAAAAATACACAATGCTGAGTGCAGAATACAGCGTACAGAATGTAATGTGTGCCGTGTATGTAGTGTACAGATAATGAAAAGAGGAAATGTAAATCAAGAGAACATAAAGTACCTCCCAGGCTCTCCAGTAGCCACCGACTATGTTCCCACACCCGCGGGAGGTCGCACTCATATAACAGTAAAAGGTAGCGAGGCCGGGGCTGCCCCAATCATACTGGTTGACCTGGGAAAGGTCTACTAAAGCACTGAACAGATAAAGTCCAACTGTATTCCCCTTGTCGGAGAACAAAGTGGTCCCGAGAAGGAACATCAAAAACCCTCGAGCATACTGCTCTATCTCCTTGACGGTCTTGGGCATAGTCCCCCTGTACTGCATGGGAAACCAGGTGTATCTAACTCTACCTGATGATCTGTCGATCGGCGGGCGGACTCCCAGTAGATAAATCCAAGCCGCCTCCTACTCGCTCATATCTGCGTCATCAGGGACCGGTCGGCCGGTCATGTCAAGGCCAGTCAGCATGGCAAAGTCAAATGGGGCCATCATCATGTCCCCAGTAGCTGAAAAGTGGAACGAGTTGGTGATGTCCCACCATCTTTCCATAAGTGCCCCTATCAGGGTCTTGCTCGCCGGATAACGAGATAGCCCTGCGGAGAAAGGTCTAAATCCTGCCTCATCTACGATATGGCGAATAATATTTGGGAGCTCTGCGTACCACTCCCTAGTAAGGATCGATCCATTGCCCCGTGTGGAATGGGAAGATACATGCATTCAAAACGAACAGATGTATTCAGTTTCAGAATGAAACATATGAGCCGCGTGCAAATGAAGTAACTGGACTGTGTGTTCAGTATAAGCTGTGTGCAAATGAAGTAAGTAGACTGTGTGTTCAGAATGAGCTGCGTGCAAGTGAAAATATATGAGTTGCGTGTTCAAAATTGAAATGTGTGAGTTGCGTGTTCAAAATGAAGTGAATGAGCTATGTGTTCAGAAATGAAAATTTATGAGCTATGTGTTCAGAATTAAGAATGAGCTGCGTGCAAATGAAAATGTATGAGCTGTGTGTTCAAAGTGAGCAGTGCGAAGAATGAGTTGTGTACCTGAAAAAATGAGTTGTGTGCCCGAAAAAGTGAGCTATGTGCCTGAAAAATGAGCTGTGTGCTTGAGAAATGAGCTGTGTGCCTGAAAATGAGCTGTGTGCCCGAGAAATGAGCTGTGTGCCCGAAAAGTGAGCTGTGTGCCAGAAGAATGAGCTGCGTGCCCGAAAAAGTGAGCTGTGTGCCCGAAAAATGAGCTGTGTGCCCGGAAGACAAGCTGTGTGCCCGAAAGGTATGCTGTGTGCCAGAAGAATGAGCTGTGTGCCAAAAAAAAAATGAGCTGTGTGCCCGAAAATGTGCTGTGTGCTCGAGACAAATTGTGTGATAAGAATGAACCGCGTGTTCAGAACAAGCTACGTGCCCAAATGGACAGAATACTGTGTTGTGAGCTGTATGCTAAAATGAGCAAAGTATGGTTACATATGAGCTGTGTGCCAAATGGATCGAATGGTGCGTGAATGTGTTCAGAACGAGCAGATAAAAAATACATAGCGAAAGCATAAAATGTGCAGGAAATACAAAATACATTACGGAGAATGTAAAAGGGAAGTATGTACCTCTCGCGCCTGGTGAGATAAGTGAGACTTAGGCTCCCGTAGCAGTAGGTCCGCGGGTGCTCGTCGCTCAAAGTCGGTAAAATGATAGAAGGTGGCAGGAGGTAGGACGTGCTCTTGAGGGTCGTACCTCTTTGGATCGAAAGGACGAATCCTCGGAGGCAATGACATGATGTCTGGCTCATCCCCGGCATGTGGAGGACTTCCACCGTGATCCACCATTCGAAGAAATGAGCAAAAATGAGCGAAATGAGCCAAAATAGGAAAAAGTCAACAAAAGTCAATTTTCGGGAAAAGAAAAAGTCAACAAAAGTCAACTCCCGAGAAAATATGTCAAACTTCGAGGCAAACATACCTCAAGTGGTCGAAATGGAGAAAGAAGCTCCAAAATCAAATTTTAATCGGTTCAAAGTGAAGGAAATCGAAAGTTTTCGCGAAATAACTTCGCGTGGGGCGTTGAAAAGCGCGTATAAAGGGCATATTTGAGGGAGAAAATAGTCTAGGGAGCAAGAGGAGCTGATTTTGGCCATAGAAGTGTGAGCAAAAGTGATTTGGGCAAGTCAACTTAAAAATTCGAACCTGAAAGGACAAAACTGCCCCAATTTTTGTAAACTGGTCGGCCGACCAGTTTTTCTGGCTAGCCGACCACTTTGCGAGCAAAAACTGGTTGGTGGCTATTCTAGGTGGTCGGCCATCCCCCCTGGTTGGTCTCCAAGGTCCCTTGGTTCTCCCTATGTATTTTGGTGATGATTGGAGTCCTCAGCTCTCGAGAAAGTACAAGAAAAGTGCACTTTTCGGCGCGAGATGTCTCCGCGGGAACTTCAATTCAAGTCTTCGACGTGCGGCTCATCGTTACTCGTCAAGAACAAGGTGTATCCTTTTTGAATACTTTGTGACCCCTCCGGGAGGTAAATCGGAGGTTCCGATTAAATCGCTCGCGTTAAGGCTTGTATTTCCTTATTCAGCATTATGTTTCGAGCATACTATTGTAGTGGCATCATTCTTACATTGTTATGCGTTACACTTAGGTCACGTTGTCATGCACCCCTCCTCGCATTGTTATGCATCACACTTAGGTCGCATTGTCATGCACCCCTTATCACATTGTTATGCGTCACACTTAGGTCGCATTGTTATGCACCCCTTATCGCATTATTATGCATCACACTTAGGTCGCATTGTCATGCACCCCTCCTCGCATTATTATGCGTCATACTTAGGTCGCATTGTCATGCACCCCTTATCGCATTGTTATGCGTCACACTTAGGTTACATTGTCATGCACCCCTTATCGCATTGTTATGCGTCACACTTAGATTGCATTGTGATGCACCCCTTCTCGCATTGTTATGCGTCACACTTAGGTCGCGTTGTCATGCACCCCTCTTCGCATTGTTATGCGTCACACTTAGGGCGCATTGTCATGCACCCTTTATCGCATTGTTATGCGTCACACTTAGGTTGCATTGTGATGCACCCCTTCTCGCATTGTTATGCGTCACACTTAGGTCGCGTTGTCATGCACCCCTCCTCGCATTGTTATGCGTCACACTTAGGTCGCATTGTCATGCACCCTTTATCGCATTGTTATGCGTCACACTTAGGTCGCGTTGTCATGCACCCCTCCTTGCATTGTTTTGCGTCACACTTAGGTCGCATTGTCATGCACCCCTTATCACATTGTTATGCGTCACACTTAGGTTGCATTGTCATGCACCCCTTATCGCATTGTTATGCGTCACACTTAGGTTGCATTGTCATGCACCCCTTATCGCATTGTTATGCGCCATACTTAAGTTGCATTGTCATGTACCCCTTATCGCATTGTTATGCGCCACACTTAAGTTGCATTGTCATGCACCCCTTCTGGCATTGTTATACGTCACACTTAGGTTGCATTGTCATGCACCCCTTCTCGCATTGTTATGCGTTACACTTAGGTTGCATCGTCGTGCACCCCTTCCCACATTGTTATGCGTCACACTTAGGTTGCATTGTCATGCACCCACACTTCGCTTGCGTCGTCACGCACTTTTCATTTGCATTGCCATGCATATCTCTAACGAAAATTGTACCTGTTGAGTTTCTTTCTTTTACAGGTACGATATTGTATGTACGGTTCATTTGAGGCTGGTGCGACCAGACGATATTGTATGTACGGTTCATTTGAAGCTGGTTCGACCAGACGAACCGGACGGTATCATATTCTCCGTGTGAGACATAGCGAGAATTGTATAATTCTCTTACATTCTTACTGCATGAAATGTAGTTTAATTTGCATTCTTGCTTAAAATTGTTGCATTTGTTGTGTATATTTGCTTCATTACAGCTTTCTCTGCATGATCATAAGATATACTCGGCTTTGTTGATACCCTTTGCATTTTGCCCCTGCCTGCGGGCACTTCTCTTTGATTATCTCGCCTGTTTGTCTAAGTCTTCGGCCTTGTCAAAAATGGGTCATCTCTGGGCTTTGACATTCACTCCCGTCACTTATAACTTTTGAGTTCTATCAAAGAGGGGCAACTGTAGACACCCCATTTTTGACCGACCTTAAGACTCAGACGTCATCGATTGAGCGCTCGGTGATTGCGCATGTTGTGCTCATTTCGAGGTTTCAGAGTTCTTGGCTGAGAGCTTCACCTCCGGACCTCGGGACCCTTTGGTTCTTTGACTCGGTCCGCGGACCAAGTCTTCTTTTCTCTTCTCGGAGGGAGGGAGAGGTCTTGTAGACCATCTCTCAGTGGTCGTAGGCCACTGTTCCCGTTTGGAGACTAATTTCTGATTTTCGGAGCCGTCGGCCGCACACCTCGGCTCAGGATCGCTTAACATTCTCCGTTTGGCATGGTTTTTGGAACACACCTTGTTTCCTCTAGCTAGAGGTACATTGTAGTCCAGGAGACGACTTTTATAGACATACGCCACTTTTGGTGCTCAACAGCCAGTTTTCGAGGCACCCAGCCGAGCGTTTGTCCCCCGAACTCTCGTTTTGCATCCGTGTTGGTTTATTTTTGGCATGAACCTTGTTTTCCTTGTTTGGGAGGTGGTACAAGGGTGGGAGACCACTTTTTCTCCTTGGAGACCACTTTTCCCCGCCAGCCAGTTTTCTTGTCGGGAAACTGGTTTTCTTGGTCTTTGGGCCACATTTTCTGGTTTTCCATCCCACCATTGGCTTGCTTTTGGTGTGGAGACCACCATTTCCCTTGGCCGACCACTTTTTGTCTAGGAGACCACTTGCCCTGGTCGGCTGACCAGGGAAAGTGGTCGGCCGACCACCTTTTCTAGTTGGCTAGTTTCCTCCTGTTTTGTCAGATTGTGTGGATGCCAGCTGTGCCAGCTGAAAGGCACAGACTGTATCCTCCATACACGTGTATGGAGGATTTGCAACCAAGTTTTTAGCTTCTTGAGGAAGCTTTGGCTTCAAACCTCTATAAGAGAGGCCCTCCCTCTCCTTTCACCAGGTTCAGAATTTCTCTAAGGCAAAACAATACATATCCCTCTATATCTCTATATTTTGGCTCATAAAGTGCATTGTTCTTGACCCTTTTACACTACACTTCATAGCCATACACTTCCACCATTGATTTGAGGTTCTTGGAGGTTGTTTTTAGAGGTTAAAGGGCTAGTTTTTGGTCCCAAAGTTTGTTGGTTTTGCTGAGCTTCAAGGGTAATCACTTTTTCCTCTTTTAAGCATTATTTTGATCCTTTTCTTAGCCTCATTTGCATGCTTATTTGAGCTTTGTTGTCAACTGAAAAAAGGTTCATATTTAAGTGATTTTCATGTTTGTTTAAGGCTCTTTTGGTGTTGGGCGTCATCTACCCTCTTGCATGCTCTATTTAGCCTTGTTTTGAGCCATGCCATGAGACCTTTGTATTGGACTTTGCTTGGCCCTTTAGCCACTGAAATCCAGCGGATTTTCAGTGGTTGGCATGTGGTTTTGAGGGCTAAAATCAGAGAGGGGTGACCCTCTCTCTTTTGGCCTTGTTTGCTTGCATTTTTGGCTTTCCAAGGGAGCATATATTTCCACACTTCCTAGCCTTGGTTCAGGCCCCTTTTTGGTGACTTTTAGGACCTGCCTAGACTCTGTCTATGGGTGGTTTGGTCACCTTTTGTTTGCCTCTTGCATGTGTAGAACAATCCCTTGCATAGCCTATTAAAGTAACACCTCATTCTTGCATGTATTTGTCATGTTTTAGTGGGTTTTTAGCCATCATTTGGCATGCCATGATTCTATTTTTGGCTGGTTTGGTATCCTCTCATATGCTTCACATGCTTATAATGTGAATCATGTTCACTAGCATGTTGTTTTGGCCCTCTATGCTAGCATATTTTGGCCATGCTCCAAACTGATTTTGTTCATACTTTGGGCTGCCTTAGCTCTGTTTTGAGGTCCCTTGATCGAATGATGCTTGCCATGTATGGTTGTAGTGTAATAGCCTTGCTTAGCCTTGAGTTTTGAATCCCTTTGCATGCTTAACTTAAGGTGTTTGCATGTTTTAGCATCATTGAATATGATATTTCAGAGTTTATTTCTTGGCCATATCGTCATGTTTGTCACTCTTTGATTGTGCTTAAGAGTTGCATCATTATACCCCATTTATGAGCCTTTGCATTGAGCTTCATTCTTATGCCTTTCAAGCCACCATCTTGGCTCATTTGGCCACTGTTTTGGGCCTGCTTAAGGTCTGTTTGGAGTTGGTTTTGTCATTTGAGCATCGCCTTGCATGCCTCTAGTGTAATGTGCTTCATTAGTTTCGGTACTTGAGTCTTTCAACATGCATTGTGTGAGTTGTTTGCATGATTCGGAGCCATTTTGTATGTCATTTCAGAGCTGGAACATGTGTCATTGTATGCCATATTTCATCCTTTCAATGCTTTTGTAGAGTTACATTTTGTGCCCTTGGGCTTAGGTCCTTGCATTGTGTATGCTAGCATGAGTTTTGGAGTCTTGTTTTCATCATGTTTGGCCACTGATTTGGGTGTGGTTAAGACCCATTCATTTTGGTTTAAGTCCATTTTTGCATTGAGTATGCCATTGTATTCCATAGCATTGAGTATGCCACATTGTCGCATGATTGATCATTGCATTGTGCATGCCTTGTTCATCTCATTGTGTATGTTAGTTTTTAGGTGCAATGTGTATGCTAAGTACCACATGCATTGAGTATGCCATTGTTAGTTCATAGTATTGTGTATGGTAGTTGCATGCTTGCATGTCATCCTTTGCATGTTTACATCACTTAGTTGCATAGCATTTAGGTGGCATACTTAAAGTCGCATTGTGTGTACCATTGTTTGTTGCATCGTGTTTGGAATAGGAGTTAGTCCGAACACGGGAAACGAGGGACGTTTCGTACTCAAAGTGACAAAATGTGCCTCGATTCCCGGTCGCCAACACTCTTGACTACCCATGACGGAGTTGTTGGCTTTAGGTGCTTGTATGTGCATTGAGTCGTGCAATTCGACTCCTTGGCCATCATGCATCGAGATGCGCGACCGGTGGCCCGAGGGTCGAAGACTACATTCCCTAGAGCTTATGCAATAACGGGGAGAGTGGTCATGCACACATGTGTTGCAAATACCTTGTCGTGCCTCTCTCTTTCCTTTTGTTGCAGAAAAACAGAATCCAGGAGAAGAAACTGGTCAGCTGACCAGGTTTTCTGGCAAGCTGACCAGGTTTTCTGGCAGGCTGACCACCTTCTTTGGTTTCCACCACAAAAGGTGGTCGATAGTTGGTCTCCCATGCCTATAAGCTGGTCGGCAGCCTTTCCACAGTTTCCCAGGGTAGAGTTTCATCTTTCTGGAGCTTTGTGCAAATTTCTGAAATCATTTGCAAACAAAGGCAAGCCGGGGCATCGCGATGGATTTCTCGACAAGGCGACTCGAGCATGCATACATCCTTTACCATTTAAGGCAGAGCTGAGGCAATCCACATTCATGTAGTTTGCATGCTAGTTTAATTGCTTACTTAGTTAGTTTGTTAATTAATAAGAGTTGTGTAATAATTAGCTGTAATTTATTATTCATTTTGGTTATGTAATAACTAGCTTCATTAAATTAGCTTAGATTAGCTAGTTGGTGTTGTATTATTTATTCGGACCCTCCGTCGAGAGGGGCAACTGTTGCAATAATTGTGCGTGTGCGTAATGAATGTCTTCCAACCCCACGTCTTTCTTCCTTTTATTTACCAGCTTATGATGGTTAGTTTTAGGGCATGTTTCAATTAGCATCCTTATGCTCGCATGATTGCATCCATTCCTCTGTCTTGCATGCACCGGGCTCGGCGCATCATACTAACTGCATTGTATTTCAATTCCAAGTTGAATACATGTTATCTGTAACATCTCATGTGCCATTTTAGAATAGCCGAGCCTATCTTAGTTGCATCTTGCATGTGTTGCATTAGGCATCTCAGCATAGTTAAAATTCATGTATGATTTCTAATTAGCTTCTTTCCTTGGCTCGGAGTACTCGGTGAGTGTTTATACTTTAGCATCCTTGCATCTGTGTGAGTGACTGCCATGATAGCATGCTTGCCACGAGGCTAACTGATTATGTGATATACCTACTTGAATGCCTATGAGTGAAGGTTGGATTACTTGAATTGAAACAATTCATCAATTGCGAGTTTTAAGCCCACTTGAGAGTGGCAATTCACCCTGTTTTCTAAGTCCACTTGAGGGTGGCAAATCCACATCTTAGCCTACTTGCGAGTAGCACCATCAAACCATTTTCAAATAAACAAACATGAAATATTTTGTTCCAACTCAGGCGATCTAGTCTATACTTGTATGCTATGTACATCACATAGTAATCCTAGACTAATAAACCGGAATAAGAATGCATGTGTTTTCAAAAAACTCGATATCATGTTTAGTAGTGCGAATCGGACGAGCGGAGGTGCTCATTGCATGACCTTCCCCAATCGTACCCAAGTTCCTGAGCCGAGGCAACTTTGGTGATGACGGACACGTGGCCTTATGCACGAGTCAGGGTTTTCTAAATTCCTCCAAAATAAAATATTTAGGTAGCGAATCTGTATCTAGCAAAACAGTCCATGTTTAGCACTTCTTTCTAAAAATCAGTTTTTCAAAACGATTTGCCGGATTTGGACTCTTTGGTGATTTATCAATCTCGTATTGCACTTTGCGAGATCAGATTAAGAACCGTGACATTGAGTCCGAACTGTAGTGAGCCTAATGGACAAAACGGGATTCTCCCGGGACGTTCGGGGACGTCTATATAGGCTTTTTGATTTTTTTTAATTTTTATAAGAGAAAAAATAAAATGATTATAGGTTAGATATGATATTTTATCCTATTTAATTAAATGATTTATTTTATCTTATATGATTATTTTAGCGCAAATCTTCATCCCAAACGAGTTCTATGATGGTAATTTTTATCTTATTTTAATAAACATAATAATTATAACTGCTTTTTCAATTTTTTTTAATGAAATTTTGAATTTTAGGATCATCAATCCGATCTGCAAGACTTTCTCTTTGATCTGTAAGTGTGGTCAGGTTTCTTTCCCATGTACCCAAAAAAAAATTTAAAGTGCCGCCATGGACAAAAGTTATTAAATTGATATTTCTTTTTAATTTTTAATTATCCCAATTCAACTGTCATAATGTATGTGCTAAATTAATTCAAAATTAATATTTATAATAATATTCTATTATATTTTCTTTTTAAAACATAAAAATTATACACTCAGTTTGATTTAGAGTTTTTAAAAATAATTTTTAAGTTTTTAAACTTTATTTTTTAAATGAATTTTTTTTAACATTTGAATCAAAAAAAAATTAACTTTTTAGATATACTTAGAAGTACAAATTTTTTAGAAAAAAATCTTTACAATTTTCAATAAATACAAAAACAAAATACAAAATTTTAAGAAAAAATTACTCATAAATCTCATTTAGAGAAAAGTTATTCCATTTAGTTCTATAAGTTTTCTTTCAAACCAATTAGTCCTTTTTATTTTGAGTATGTTATTTTTTTGATTTGGAGGTTTGAAAGTTTACTTGTTTGCCCTTGTGTGTGATTTTGTTTGGATTTTTTTCCTAATGATAGGTGTGCGGGGGTAAGGTAAGTTTTCAAGTTTCTATTTTTTTTTTTGTAGGGATTTAGTGGAGTGATTTGTAAATGAATGACGTTACCCCGTTTTGTGGTGTTATTGGTGTGGTGTTTGTTCCTTTTGTGGTGTTCGTCCCTATTGTAACATTGATATTATAACATAAACATTATAACATTGACATTATAACATAAAAAAAATGGAACAATCTCATTTATGAAATCACCACACACCGCTTTACATCATCGTAAATCTAACACAAAACACCATAAACGAAGAATTTCAGTTACTTCACTTTGAACAACAAAAAAACAGAGCACCAATGATCCAACTCCCCTCTCCCCAATTACGGTAGGACACAGGCCACCCTATCACACTATACTATCCACACTAGGGTTGTTTGGGATGTTCTAAATAAGTGTATTTTTTTACTTTTTATAAAATATGGGTTGGGTTTGAAGTAATGTAGTAGAGATGTGATGTGACTTAAATAAGATAATGTGACTTAAATAGGATAGTGACTTTTTAACTTTTCGACTTTTTTAAGAGATGTCAAACCTAGCCTAAATTTACTTCAAACACATCAAACCCACCACATCATACTTCAACAGGCATGCACTTAACAAAACCCACAAATTTCAAACAAACACCACACTAAAACATGGAACAAGCATGCACTTAACAAAACCCACCCTCCCATTGAGTCCGACCAATACGACACCACAAATTTAACAATAACATGATGTTATTAATATCTTACACGCATTACACTAATCGCAAACATCAATCTAAAACAACACACACAGCATCAGTCTTAATACATCCAAATGAAATATGCACTTGACGCCATTTGTAGCTGACACAATCACCGTCGACGAATAATCGATGTTTATCGGCCGATGTAGGATACAAACAACGATGGCACAACCTCTCTAAATCACCGACGTAAATGTATCAACAGGAAAAGGGATGCATATTGTTTAGGGTTTTCGATGAAATGAAATTGATAATCTAAGATACCACTCCACAAGAATTCAACGTTACCTACAGGATCACAAATTGACTAACATTCCGCCATTAACATCGGAAATTGCAATCATTTCCATCTACGACTCTTTCATTCCAATCGCTTTGGAGAGAAAACAAAAAAACCCTTATTGTAAGGCTGTGGGCATAGACGTAAATTCATGATTGGGGAAATCCACATTTACCCTTAGCGTTAGGTCACAAACGCAGCGTAACACGGATAAGATAAAAGATAATTTGGTCACAAACGCAACCTATTGGTTCATAAGATAAAAGATAAGACCAACTGGTTCAAAAGATATGAATTGGGATTTATTGGTGCACTCTCCAAGTTTTAATATATTTCATTTTTTTTATTTATTGATTTTTTTTTATAATTTGTTTACAAATATTTTACTTTTTATTTACATTGTAGATTAGGTGAAATGCATCTATCAAATTTTTTTAAAAAAAAATGAATAAAATATGAAAAGTATTACTAAAAGATGACAAAATACAAAAACTAAAAAATTTGAAAACTTAAAAAATATTTTTAAAAATTCAAAACCAAACAGAATGATATTCTTTTTTAAACATAAAAAATTCGTAAACAAATTAATTAGGGTAGCAAAATTTTTGACTAATTATATCCAAATTAATTGGTGGGTATGCTCCCAACATAATTGACAAGGGTTGCTAACTTTGCATGGAAATGGGGCACCTAACATCGTTCGATATTTATTTTACTTTATAGAAGTGTGTCCAAAATTCAAACGAGTTTTTGAAGGTTTCCTTATCACCAATAAAAAAATAAAATAAAATAAAAAAGCCAAAAAAGTGCAAAATAAAAAAATGTACTGAGCCCTAATAAATTTAGAGTGGAAGAACAACTAGCAGTGCCATTGAAGAAGAATAACAAAAAGATCTACCATCGGAGTCAAAATATAGACAAGCCCATGAGAAAAAAGAATTTTGCAAATACATGCATCTTCCACAAATGCACTAATTAACGAAATTACAGTGTTTGGCTAGCGAGAAAATATGGCGAAAACTCTGCTGACATTTATGACTTTGTGCTGTTCTTTGTCTCAATCACATGCACAAATTGCTTATATTAAGTACATATACATCTGAATGTTGAATATGGAGCATGCATCACCTATCTTTCTACAATTAAAGCCCACTTTTGATGTCTAAAATAAATTCACCAAATGGGAATAAGAAACGTGAAATGTTTGTAATCATTAACTGCAAGGGTGTGTTTGTTTGGACGGACTGGATAAGAAAGATTGTAATTTATCAGACTATTAGTCTTGGGATACATTGTCTCCGGATTATTTGTTTAGACTGAATTTGTATCCGATGTTTGGTTGGACTGGATTTGTACATATCCTATGTTTGTTTAGTCATGAGATTAGATGTCTGAATTGGACTATTTTTAGTGAATCTAATGTTTGTTTGGGATATTATGAAAAAAGATAAATACTCAAATGACTATTTTATCTTTTTTAATTATTTACTAAGTAATAGTAATATTAAACATTACTTTAATATTTTAATTATTTTTAGTTAGATTAAATAAAAATTTATTTTATTTTATTTTTGCACAATTAAATAAATTTATTTTAAATAAATTAAATATCAATAAAAATATATGTTATTTTTTAATTACAATTTTAAATAAATTTATTTTAAATAATAATAATAATTAAATAATGAAATAAAATAAAACATCTATTAAAATTTAAATAATGAAATTTAATAAAATATAAACAAAATTTTAAAATAAAACATCAATAAAATATTTATAAAAAATTATTTTAAAAAATTAAATAAATAAAACAAAAATTAAAATTAAAATTAAATAAAATAAAATAATTATATTTTTAAATTGAGACATTTAAATTTTATTAAATTTTACTAAATATAATACATAATTAAATATCAGAGGAAAAAAATGTAATTTTATTAGCTAAACACATGAGATGAGTTATTCCATGGTTTCTATTCCACCTCCATGGAATACCATAGTCCCACAAATATGGGACTAATAGTCTGGAGGGACTATTAGTCCAGAACAAAACTTTTGAAACAAACAACGGACTATTAGTCCATCCGAATTAATAGTCCAATCGCATGCCCAATCCTTCCAAAAAAAGCACCTCCCAAGATGTTAAAAATAGAAAAATGCTAACAAGTGTTCTATGGGCATTGTTTAATATTGGAAGCGTGTAAAAAGCTTCTTAAAATATTAAAAAATATATTAATTTCAAAAAAAAATTGTATTAAATTTAATAAAAAATATATTGTGTACTCAAGTCATACTTGTTTTTCCGCTCATCGTTATTTTTCTCTCCTTCATAGTTTTATAAAAAAAAAATCAATTTGCTAATTATAAAATTGTTATATGCACGTACATTCAAAAACATTGTATGGATTTACAACACAACAACAAGACAATTTGAGGCTTGAGAAAGTCCTTCCAAACAACGGGTACAATAGTTTGAAAGTGACCCGTCACTCAAAAAAGCATAATTTTTTAAATATGTATATTAATTTACATTTGATTGATTTTGTTTAACTAGAGTTTGAGCTCACTTTATTTACATAGTTGAGTTGACCAAAGTTAAACGCACCAAGTTTCTCAAATTGGCCTTGTTTGATAATATTTTTAAAGTCAAAAAATCACAAAAAAAAGTCAAGAACTACAAAATTATACAAAAAATTAAAGATTTTAATTTTTTTTTACTTTTTTACATTTTTTTTTTTGTAAAAAAACTAAAAACTCATTTCAACCATATTAGTTTTATTTATTTATTTTTTAAACTTTATATTTTAGAAAAAAAAAACATTAAAATAGTCTGTTCTCAAATAAGACCGCAGCTTGATTTGAATTCAAGTTGAACTCAAAATCAACTAATTTTCAAAAAATCAAGCTCAAACATGTTAAAACTTGAATCGATTCATTTCAATTTTAAGAATACAAAAAGGTTGGTCAAATCTATATTAATTCAGTTTTAATAATTTGGATATTAACCCTAATTTGTTGAAATTTTCTTACTATCAATTACGCGAGGGTGGTGATGGCTATTACAATTCCAAACCAAACAATGTCGGCCATTAGGTGGAGTTGGCAAATTCATTTGATTAGGTTTAAGACTTCTATAAATAATAATAATCGAACAAAACAATATAACAAACATAGAGAAATAACCACTTTCAGTTTTTAAATCCGCAACTACTATGTCTTAATATTTAAATTTAAAGGAAGTTAAATTGTATGTCAATTGAAGCAAAATTAGTGCTTCAGAGAAATATAAATAGCTACACCAGTCAAAACAATTGATTCCTAAGAACAATCTAACTAAAAGGTCAAATGTCAAAAAATAATTTAAAAAAACCAAAACAAAACAAAACTGCTATCAAATTTCTTTCTCCAATAAAAGAAGTTTGGGAGTCTTTTTCTTCCAAATTCTCAGCGGCCGCCCACCTTATTTTAGCAATAGATTACAGATATAGATCTCGTGGTCGAATCTAGGTTTTGCAACACTCTTTTTCCAAATTTTTAAGTTTGATTGTATTATATATAGTAGTGAAATACTATAGCACGGCTTTAAATAAATAAGTAATGAGTAATAATTAATTTTAAAATTAAACAGTAAAAAATATAATTAATCTTTAACTATTTTTATCGCAATTTTAATTATAGTTTTTTTTTTCTCCGGCCGGGCAACCGGTTGGTCGACCGGTGTACCATTTTCAACGGTCAGTAACAGTGATTTGGTAAAATCTGTGTCTTGATCTCAGTTTGATGTCTTGTTTGCTGAATTCTCATTTTGGTATGACTTTGGTGCAACCGTTGGAGCGTGAAAAAGTGAGTTTTTCATCAAAATTTAAATCTGATGCTGGGTTTGGTTCAGCGTTGGAGATGGTCTAAGAACAATCTAACTAAAAAGTCAAATGTCAAAAAATAATTTAAAAAAACAAAAACAAAACAAAACTGCTATCAAATTTCTTTCTCCAATAAAAGAAGTTTGGGAGTCTTTTTCTTCGAAATTCTCAGCGGCCGCCCACCTTGTTTTAGCAATTGATTACAGATATAGATCTCGTGGTCGAATCTAGGTTTTGCAACATAAACTAACACTCTTTTTCCAAATTTTTAAGTTTGATTGTGCCTTTGTTTGGGAACTTGGTTTGGGGCTAAAATAGCCACAAAAAACAAAATAGGCTATTTTAGTCACAAAAAACAAAATATCAAATTCAACCCATAATCATTACAATCCTCTCTCACAAAAAAAGCTAAAAAAGCCAAAAAGCCAAAAAGCCCTTCCCAAAACAGGCTAAAATAGCCCAGGCTAAAATAGCCAAAAAGCCAAAAAGCCAAAAAGCCAACCCACTTTCCAAACGGAGGCTGTATTGTATATAGTAGTGAAATACTATAGCACGGTTTTAAATAAATAAGTAATAAGTAATAATTAATTTTAAAATTAAACAGTAAAAAATATAATTAATCTTTAACTATTTTTATCGCAATTTTAATTATAGTTTTTTTTTTCTACCACTAATACTATGTTTTAAGTTCTAAATAACAAATACATGAATCATAATATAATTAGTAAAAATTAAATAAAAAATATGATAAGTTATAAAATTACACTTTTTTTATTTTTATTTTTAGGAACAAAAACTACACCTACGATAAAATATAAATACATTATTATGTTCAAAGGGTTTCATAATTTTAGTTTGTCATATATTAGATTCATATGATGACATAGTAAATTATGTGTATATACATAATAGTTTGCCAATTTTTTTTTCTTACAAATATCCAAAAAAAAAAATGTGTGTGAAACTCAATCTAGCAAAATTTGTTTAAATTTAAAAATTGAATAACAAATTGAAAGTAACAAATAATGAATTACTATTGACTTTTATCCTCTTGTCCTTCCTAAAATCAACAATTACTTACCAAGTATAACTTTTAGATTTTCTCACACTCGCTAACTTTGGCTGCTGGCATTGGACAATTTTCTTGTACTACTCTCTCACCCACCTCGTGACTTTCACGACACCAATCATCTAACATTTCTCTTGCTAAACATCTTTACTTCTCTTTGTTAGTTGCTCTTGCCTTGTCACCACCATTTTCCTAAACCCCTAAACTCACTTATATTTGTATATAAAATATTGAATTTGAATAATTGACATTTTTTAAAATATTTTTAAATTGAGTAATTTTAAAATTATCATATATGAATACTGTATGATGTGACATTTTACATGACATCAATTATATCATTTGATAGGATCTACATGATATACATGAATAGTATCATCCAAAACACGATATCAAATGTAGTCAACATAAATTATTAAAATTTTATTTTGAACATCCCTTTTAAAGATTTCAAATTTAAATAATTAAAATTTAATCAAGAAAATGTATATTATCATGTGTAGATTCTTTCTATAATATTTTTCTAATGAAAATTTTATTTATGTCATAGAATATTTATACGAAAAAATAACTGTTTCTCATATTCTTCCTAAACTTTAAATTTGAACTCCAAAATCTATCATTATTACTTAAATTATATTTGACTTACATATAAACTTTTCATCTAATTTTTTTTCAAAATTTTAAATTGGATATGTTTAGGGGTTAATAATTTTATGCGACATGTATTTATTAATTTTTATAAATTGAAATTAATAGTTTGAAGCTCTTAAAACATTTTTGACAAAAAGTTATTTTGTTTTAATGTACAGATAATAATATATTTGGAAAAATTGTCACACAAATAATAATTATAGTTAATTTATGAAGAAAAAAATAAAGTGACAATTTCAAAATATGTATGCATTCTATTATAGAGATTATAGTTATTGCTCATTGGAGATTGATTATTATAATTAAAGAAAACTAAAATACTTACCATATTGATTAACAAAATATTTAAATTAAATGAAAATAAGATAATAATAAATAAGAAAGAACTAATAATATAACTAAATAGCTCATAATATTATAATATAATATTATTAAATTTTACCATTTCATGTGTATTTTTATATTATAAATTTGTAATAAATTATTTTTTAAAAAGCATTACGATTTTAGGGAATAGTACCTTATTGATCAATAAATAATATGATTTTGATATTTTGAAATATAAAAAAAGTTTGATTTGATTTTCATATAAAATGTTTCATAAGAGCTAAGTATAAATATTTAAATACCTTACCATATTGATCAAGGCCAATACATTCATGGCATGTGTATTTTCATAACTCATAATTTAATTATTTGATAAATTTGCATTGAGACTTTGTATCTCCAAGACCCAATAATGTTTTTGCTTATATTATATAATTTATATTATATATTAAGGAAAATGAGATTTCTAATGAAAAGAGACATTTAGCCACAAAAGACAAAATAGGCTATTTTAGCCACAAAAAACAAAACATCACATCCCATTCATAATCATTACATTCTTCTCTCACAAAAAAAGTAAAAAAAACTAAAAAGCTAAAAAGCCAAAAAGCCCTTTCCAAACTAAACTTTTTAGCCCAGGCTAAAATAGCAAAAAAACTAAAAAGCCAACCCACTTCCTAAATGATTTGAAAAGTTCTTTGGGAATTAGGAAAATCTATTATGTATTGATTTACACATTTCAAAAGAAAAGTTAATTAATCCATTTAAAATTTTAAATTTAGAAATTTGAAAAGGAAACTAATCAGTATTAAAATTAAAAAAAAAAAATCTTATACCTTTTATTGAATCATCTTAAAATATATTATTATACCTTGATTTACACATTTCAAAAAATAAAGTTAATTGTAGCCTTATCCTTTTTTTAAAAAAAAAGAAAATTAATTAATCTATTCAAAATTTAAATTTTGAAATTTAAAAAGGATAAATTTTAAAATTTAGACTTTTATATCACTAAAATATAAGGATCAATTCACATCTTTCATAATTTATTTCTCTTTATGTTTAATTTTTTAAATAATTAAAAAATAATCTTTTATTGACTAGCTTTTATTCTTTTATAATGTGATTGATGATCTATTTTAAGAATTTGTTTTTCCCACCAAATATTATATAGGGTTTTTTTAAATAGTGTATATCAATACAATAAAGGATATTCAAAATTCCTTTCAAACATTGATTTTGGTTCATGGTTTTGGATAGAAAATTTGAAAGGTAAATGAAAATGTGTATGAAATTAGGTAAAATATAGTTATATTTTATTCATATTTTACTTATCTTTTTTCTTTCTCATTCCAAATTCCTTATCAAATCCATGAATCAAACATAACATAAAGTTAGGTATATATTTTCTACACTGAAAATTTTGAATTAATATTACTTTCAAAAATTGTGTACTACAAGCTCTTATCACATGTGTCTCTCCAAGTAATAATGATTGAAATTTATTTTAGTTGCTATCTCAAAAATTAGTTATAGAGTCAAAAAAATGTGTAGATCTTAAAGTTTTAAAGTAAAAAATTTATGTTAAAATTTATTCAAATTTAATTTTCTTAATATTTACGTTTTTTTTATTGATTGGTAAAAAGCACCATAAACATAAGATTTTATTTTTTTTTTTATGATATTGAGTTATTAAAATATGATGTATTATACCTTAAACCAAGAATTTTTTTTTTGGAGGGGGGGAACTAAATTTTTTAGATTAACTTTTAATATTTAATCCAATATTGAAACTTTCAAATTATCTCATACCAGTCACTTTTTAATGATTAGGTTAATGTCACATTAGAATAAATATTGAGTCGAGTTATTCAAATCCATGAATCAAACATAACATAAAGTTAGGTATATATTTTCTACACTGAAAATTTTGAATTAATATTACTTTCAAAAATTGTGTACTACAAGCTCTTATCACATGTGTCTCTCCAAGTAATAATGATTGAAATTTATTTTAGTTGCTATCTCAAAAATTAGTTATAGAGTCAAAAAAATGTGTAGATCTTAAAGTTTTAAAGTAAAAAATTTATGTTAAAATTTATTCAAATTTAATTTTCTTAATATTTACGTTTTTTTTATTGATTGGTAAAAAGCACCATAAACATAAGTTTTTTTTTTTTGTTTTTATGATATTGAGTTATTAAAATATGATGTATTATACCTTAAACCAAGAATTTTTTTTTTTGGAGGGGGGGGGGAACTAAATTTTTTAGATTAACTTTTAATATTTAATCCAATATTAAAACTTTCAAATTATCTCATACCAGTCACTTTTTAATGATTAGGTTAATGTCACATTAGAATAAATATTGAGTCGAGTTATGTCACTTCTAATGTTTAGTCTAACATCACAAGTCAATTCTAATCCATTTTTATGTAACAGTAACGACATATGACAATTTATAATTTTGAATAGACAAATTTTTAGGCTTTATAAAATTAGAAAAAATTACTATATTAACACATGTAATTTACTACTATCATATGGTAAATTAAAATTACAAAACTTATAAAACGAAATGTATTTATATTTTATAGTAAATATAATTTTTATATTTCTTTAATTTTTACCAATTAAATTATGACATGCAATTTTTATAAAGAACTTAGAACATACAATTAAGGATAAACTACCAATAGGTCATAATAGTTGGATTTAATTCTCATCAAATTCTATTGAAAATAAGTCTTAATAAAATTATGGCCAAAAAAGTTTTCTGTGACAATTTTTTGCACGTCACTAAAAATTGACATTAATGACTTTTTTTTTATGGTTTGTATAAATTGTCACTAAAACTTATAATTAGTGATATTTTTCTGTGACAAATTTTTTAAACCGTTGTTGAAAGTTAAAAATTAGTGACATTTTTTTGTGACAATTTTTTAAACTTGTCGCTAAAACTTATAATTAGTAACTTTTTGTGACAATTTTCAAACCGCCTCTGAAAATTGACAATTAGTGATATTTTTTTAATAGTTTTTAATGAAAAATACCATTACTTCTCACAGAACCTATTGGACAATAATTCCATCTATTAGAACCTATACGTAAGTCCCACTACAATTAATGACATTAGAATGAAAATATTTTCTTATGTGCACCTCTGATAAAAAATGAATAAAATTTAATTGATTATAAATCATTTTTACTATATAATTTAAATAAATTTTATATTATTTTTTTAATTTAAAAATTATTTTTTTATTATTTTTATCCGTACATAGCACAGGTAATATGTTGATACATATATATATATAAATACCATTATATGTGTCTTAATTTTAGAAGTTAATTTTTTTAATTATTATTCTAATGCTATCCTTTTTGTGGGGGCATATTTCGTGAATGACAACACGTGACCAAGGTGACACTAAATTGTCAGTCGAGGTGCCACATGTCTTGGTCATAGCGCTGAGGTGATCTCAGCTAGGCCGAGATTATCTGCAGAGATACCGGATTTCGAGATGAACGGATAAGGGACAAGAGTCCTAGAATAGGGAAGGACCTCAGTCTGGATAAAGATAAAGCTCTTAGAAAGTTTATCTCTATCTGGCTAGGAGTCCTAGATGAGTATTGAGCCAGAGTCCATTGAAGCTAGACTTCTACAGGGATCAGGCTAGTGCTGACTATAAAAGTAGGACACCCTCGTGGGTCAAAAGTTTGCTTTTTGTATTCTGGCTAGTGAGTTAAGTACTAATTGCTATCTTTAAGAGATAACTGAGTACTGACTTGATCGTCGGAGTGCCCCTGGGTGGACGAACCACCGCCGGAGTCTTATCTTTCTGTGACAGGTTGTTCGGGCGCGATCGATTTTGCCTGTGCTTTCCTACTGAGTTCCTGTTTTGTAGTTTGGTCGGAAATCAGCACCCACAATTTGGCACCGTCTATGGAAAACGTAAGGAGAATAGATGGCCAACGACGGGTAGAAAGAAAGGATTGGGGGCGACCTCCCTAATGGGAGTGGTAAAAACGCTGATCCTAACATAGAATATGACAACTGTAACGAAAAACCTCAGGATAAGAATCCCGGAGAAAAAGACGTCGGCCAAGAGGGAGACGTACCAAAGAAAGAATGTCAGGGCGGGTATTACAACGAAAGCGACCTCCAGGTATAGAAAGATAGATACCTAAGGAAGGACGGCGAGATGAAGGGGATGGCAAACAAATTGACAGACCTGTAAGCGGTTGTCAATTTCATGATGCATAATAACGCCATGCAGCCACCGTTCCCATTGGAGGACACGCCAATTTCGGCGGCCAAGAATGATGCCCAGAAAGGGGGGGCAAAAAGCAATCCCCACAGTCCCATAGCATAACAAGGCAAGGGAGCATTCTCATCGGCCTTCACGGGAAGTCGGGCGAGGAGAATTGATGAGAGGAAAGTCTCGGAAGACACATCATGCCAAAGAAACCTACGTCAAAGAACATTGGCATGTTCAAGGAAAGGAGCTTTGTTTTGACACAATGAATGAAGGGAGGTCCAAGAGGACTCATAATGACACCGGGAGCAGCACACCAAAAAGGCTGAAATCCGGTGATAACCTAGCTCCTAGACGGACTAAAGAGGATTTAAGGGATTACCTTCAGAGGAAGCGACAAGATGCCAAGGTAACATCTCCGGTCAAGCCAAGAACGTCGTTCTCAGTAGAATTGGACAAGTTTGAGGCCCCGAAGAGGTTCCACATGCCGAGATTCCAGATATACGACAGTAAGTCGAATCCCAACTTTCATGTTGGCTTATATTTGAACTCAATGGCACTGTATACCGAGAACGAGCCGTTGCTTTGCAATGTGTTTCCCTCATTCTTTGGGAAAATCGCATTAGATTGGTTTTACAAGTTGTTAAAAGGAACTGTGAGAAGTTGGGAAGGCCTGGCCGAGATTTTTGTGGCCAGGTTTGTTACAAACAAACTACAGCCGTTGAGGGTAGACTCCCTGATGGCTTTGAGAATTGGCGAGGATGAGAGCTTTAAGGCTTATGCCAAAAGGTATTATGAGATGTTTAACCGAATACCAGGGTGCAACCAAGAGGTGGCGGTTGTATCTTTTAAGAACGACCTGAACGATGACTGTCTGCTTCGAAAATCATTGGCAAAGGCATTGCCAAAAAGTATGGAAGAGCTTATGGTCAGAATTGAGAAATGTGCGAGAGCAGAGAAAGACACGCTAGGGACAAAGGCGTCAAAGCAAGAGAAGAGGAACGGCTCGCCGAAGCGAGGCCGAGCCAATACAAGTTTCAATAGACAAGAAACAGAATTAAGGGCTGTACAGACAGTCACCACAGTGTTCCGGATCCCAATTTACAAAGTCCTGGAAAGGATCAGGAATCAGCCTTACTATAGAGCTTTAGAAAAGATCCCTGACGAATTTTTGGGAAGAAGCCTGGGGAAGCACTGTGCCTACCACAATGAGGATGGGCACCTGACTCAGGGATACAGAGCTCTAAAGACACATCTGGAAGACCTAGTAAGACAGGGTTACTTAATGGACCTGGTAGATGAGGCCAGAACAAGGGAAGAGTAACCAAGGTTGCCTCAGGCACTAGTAGCACCACCTTCAGCAGCACTACAATCGTAAGCAGACGGACCTCGAATGATTAATGTGATTCATTCGGAGGTCAATGAGAACAAGGTATGTGGGGAGACTCAGAGGGTGAAACATTTACAACATGTGTATCAGGTCCAGCAAAAGAGGCCTAGGGTAGATGAAAGAACCAATGGTGTCATTTACTGAAACTGACCTAGACTGGCAATTTAAACCCAGCCTGACTGGGACCCGACCCTCCGACCCCGATTTGAGCAGTTTTTTCCCGAAAAATATCCCTGACGGGGCGGGGATGGTATTCAAAAATTAATCCTCTATCAGTTTCGGGCCGGGGACGAGGATAAACGTCTCAACCCCGGCCTCGTTTCCCCGATGTAAAATTACTAATATACCCCTATATATATAAACCAAACCCTAAAACATACACAACCTCTCACACGGTGTGAGTCACACCGTCTCTCTCTCTCTCTCTCTCTCTCTCTCTCTCTCTCTCTCTCTCTCCCCCTCCGGTCAATCTCCTTCCTTTCCCTGCCGATCTCTCGCCGATCTCCCTCTACATCTTCTTCAGTTCGACCGCCGATCGAGACCCCCTTCCTCTCCAAACTCTGTCGTAACCACAACCCTAAGAGGCTGGCCATGGCGGCTCTATTTGGGCTCAATTCGACGATCGGATATCTTCTCATGCCTTTGGGTATGTCTGTTGGGTATTAATTTTTTAGAACTGGGGTTGATGAGGAAGATGATGATTTGGCTGCCATTGTTGACAACTCTTGTGCTTGTTCTTGACCTCTCTTTCTGTCTCTCTATGTGAATGTTTCAGATTTTTTATTTTTTATGTTTTACATCTGAGCTCCAATCTGTTCGATTTGTTGAATATATATGTTAAATTTGATGTATGGATGTGTTGTTGTTGATGATGATGAACAAATATGCCCAGATCTATTGTTGTTAAATATCTTTTTTTTTTTTTTTGACTAGAGAATCTTCTGGGTCAGGGAAACCCGATCCCCGTTAGGGGGCGGGGGTGGTAATAGGCTTCCCGTCGGGGATCGGGGCCGGGGACAGGGAAATTTCTACCATCAAGGATCGGGGACGGGAAGTATGATCCCCGGTCCCGCGCCGGCCCGTTGCCATTCCTAATGGTGCAGCATCACATAACGATGCTCTGGTGATATCCTTGAAGATTAGAGAATATTAGGTAAGGCGCATTCTGGTTGATCAAGGTAGCTTTTGTGACATCATGTATGTTAGATGTCAGAAGGAGCTCGGCCTTCACCAAGATGATTTGGAGCAGTCTAACAGTCCAATGGTCAGGTTTAATGGAATACCGACATGGCCCCTGGGAGCAATAAGTTTGGAGGTGCAGGTAGACACCAAGAAGGTAAGCACAGAGTTCACAATAATTGACACCTCCTCCCCTTACAATGTTATCTTGGGAAGGCCATAGTTGCACGCAATGAAGGCTGTTCCTTCAACACTGTACCAGCTGTTGCGGTTCCCAACAGAGCACAGAATTGAGAAAATCAGAGGAGATTAGGTGCAGGCAAAGAATTGCTCCATGGCAGCAATGAAATCCACCTGCAACGTGTGAGAGGCAGAGACAGTAGAGGTTGAAGACAAGGACATGGAGGTCCTGGATGATGTCGGCAAAGAGCCAGCCGACAAAAGCGAGGAAGCCTTGAAGAAAATTTTGGTCCAGCAAAGGGATGAAGAGCACTTCTTCCTCCTCGGCTCAAGCTTGGCTGAGAAAGAGGAAAGGGAGTTAGAAGCGTTCTTGCGAGCAAACATAGAGGTGTTTGCCTAGACGCCATACGAGATGCCTGGCATTAACCCCGAGGTTACATGCCACAAACTAAACGTAGACAGGTCAGCAAAACCCGTTATCCAACGAGCAAGGAGGCCGACGTTAGTTCATGTAGAGGCAGTAAACGAGGAAGTAGACAAATTATTAGAGGCCAGAGCCATCCGAGAGGTAAACTACCCTACCTGGTTGTCCAACACTGTGGTTGTGAAAAAGAAGAATGAGAAATGGAGGGTCTGCGTGGACTTTACTAGCCTCAATAAGGCTTGTCCCAAAGATAGTTTCCCACTCCCGAAGATCGATTAATTAGTGGATACCACTTCAGGACATAGAAGGATGAGCTTCTTGGACGCTTATAGGGGATACCATCAAATAGCAATGTACCCCCTGATGAAGAGAAGACTGCATTTATCACTCCAAAAGGGTTGTATTGCTACAGAGTGATACCTTTCGGGTTGAAAAATGAAGGAGCAACGTACCAGAGGTTGGTGACCAAGATGTTCAGATATTAGATTGGCAAAACATTGGAAGTATACGTCGACGACATGGTCGTAAAGACCAAAGAACCTGAGGATCATCTGGCCAACTTGAAGGCAATTTTTGATATCCTAAAAACATATCGGCTCTGATTCAATGCTTCAAAATGTGCATTTGGAGTTGGGTCTGGTAAGTTCTTGGGGTACTTGGTTACCAGAAGGGGCATTGAGGCAAGCCCAGATCAAATCAAGGCCATCCTGGATTTGAAAAGCCTAGAGTCAGCAAAACAAGTGCAGATGTTGACAGGAAAGGTCGCAGCCCTAAACAGATTCATAAGCAGAAGTTCGGATAAGTGTAAACCATTTTTCAGTCTGTTGAAAAAGGTCACGGACTTCTTATGGACAAAGGAATGTGAAGTCTCATTGGCCGACTTGAAAAGATACCTGACCACAACTCCAGTTCTCTAGAATCCAGTACATGAAGAGAAGCTATTCTTGTACTTGGCGGTTTCAGACCATACAGTAAGTGTAGTGATAATTAGAGAAGAGAAGGGAGAACAAATGGCAGTATACTATGTAAGTAAAACCCTAGCAGGTGCAGAGACTAGGTATTTACCCCTGGAAAAATTAACACTAGCCTTAATGATGGCCTCCGAGAAATTAAACCATTATTTCCAGGCCCACAAGATTGTGGTGTTGACTGAACACTCCTTGAAATCCTTACTACAGCTAAAAGATCTAACAGGCAGGGTGGCCAGATAGGCAGTAGTATTAGGCCAAAATGATTTAGAGTTCAGACCCAGAACAGCAATCAAAGCTAGGTTCTAGTCGACTTCGTGGCCGAGTTCACACCTGGTGCCATCCTACGTCGAGCTCCGGTGAACCGCGGCTTAAGATGTCCAGGTGAACAAGAAGAGACCCAGCTGGGGATGAAAAACCCCACAACAAAGCAGAAGAAAGAAGAGAAACTCAACCCCTGCGATATTTACATCGGCGACTCATTCCGCCTGTTTGTTGATGGGAGTTCAAATCGACAAGGAGCGGGGGCAGGAGTAATGCTAGTATCGCTAGATGGGCGAATGCTAAAACAATCTATTCGACTAGGGTTTAAAGCCTCATACAATGAAGCAGAATATGAAGCACTGATCACGGGGATTGAAGTTGGCAGCAGCAATGGAAGCCGACGTGGTGGTGGTCTTCTGTGACTTCCAGCTTATTGTGAACCAAACAACAAGCGAGTATGCCGCCCGAGATAAAAGAATGATAGCTTATGTCAAGGAGGTTATTAGACTACTAGCCTTGTTTCAGGACTGCCGACTACAGCAGGTTAGCCGAGATGATAACAGCCATGCCGATGCCTTGGCTAACCTGGCTAGTGCAATGAAATCAGTGGAGGCAAAGACAATAATAGTTGACTATTTGTTAGGCCCAAATGTGGAACCACTGATCACAAAGTACAAAGCAATGTGTGTGGAGGTAGGACCAAGTTGGATGGATACAATAATAATATTCCATAGAGATGGGAAGCTGCCAGATGATCTCAAAGAAGCACACAAGACCAGACTGAAGTCGGCTAGGTTTAGTTTGACAGCAGAAGGACATCTCTACAGAAGGTCTTTTACTGGTCCTCTTTTGAGATGTGTGCATTCTTTACAAGTTGAAGACTTATTGTATGAAATGCACGAAGGAGTATGTAGAAGCCACGCTGGGGGCAGATCACTTGTTCATAGGGCCATTACTCAGGGATACTAGTGGCCCTACATGTAGAAAGATGCTGAAACTTATGTCAGAAAGTGTGAGAAGTGTCAGAGGTTTACATCTTTGATACATCAACCAGCAGCAGATTTAAACCCAGTGTCCAACCCTTGGCTGCTTGCCCAATGGAGCATGGATCTTGTTGGACAACTACCCAAGCGACTGGACAAAGGAAGTTCATGTTGGTAGCAACTGATTATTTCACAAAGTGGGTAGAAGCTGAACCCCTCGCGAAGATTCGGGACATTGATGTGAAGAACTTCATATAGAAGAACATCATCACCAGGTTTGGGATCCCAAGGGCAATAGTAGCAGACAATGGTACACAATTTGACAGTAAGCTAATCAAAAGCTTCTGTGCAAAGTACAAAATTAAGAACTATTACTCCACTCCAAGTTTCCCTCAGAGTAATGGTCAGGCGGAAGTATCCAACAAAACTATCTTGGATGAGATCAAGAAGAGGCTGGAAGCAGTAAAAAGAAAATGGGTAGAAAAGTTGCCCAATGTACTCTTGGCATATCGGACTACTCCGAAAAGATGAATTGGGGAATCCCCATTGGCCATGGCTTATGGCACAGAAGCAGTCATCCCTCTGGAAGTCGGCATCCGAGGAATCAGAATCTAAGGAGTAGAGAATGGGATTAACGAGGCATTTCTGGCCCGAAATCTGGACCTACTTGAGGAAAAAATGAAGAGAACAGCAATTTGACTGGAGGCATACTAGCAACAACTTGCTAGGGCCTATAATAAGTAGGTCAACCCAAGAAAGTTCAAAGTTGGGGACCTGGTGCTAAGAAAAGTGGTCGGCAACAAGAAAGATCCTACAGAGGGTAAGTTGGGCCCAAATTAGGAGGGACCTTATAGAATCATTTCGGCAGCCGGCAATGGTGTATATTGGCTTGAGGATAATGAAGGCAAAGAGTTGCCAAGAATTTGAAAGTGAACACTTGCAACTTAAAGTTTTTCTATCATTATAATCTATTTGTTTCGAAATTTATGTCATAATTTTCTTAGCCGAGGTAGTAATAAAATTCTTAGCCTGATTTTTTAAGAATTTAAAAATTTGTATGATTGGACTGACCAGTCCTTTGGCGATGTTTCTGATTGAAACGTGATGAATAACTTAGACTTATTATATAACAGAGTTGAATTATACTTGCATATAATAGAGTTAAACTAAGTTGGCAATGTTTCTGATTGAAACATGACGAATAACTTAGATTTATTATATGGTAGAGTTGAATTATACTTGCATGTAACAGAGTTGAACTAAGTTGGCAATGTTTCTGATTGAAATATGACGAATAACTTAGGCTTATTATATGATAGAGTTGAATTATACTTGCATATAATAGAGTTGAACTAAGTTGGCAATGTTTCTAATTGAAACATGACGAATAACTTAGACTTATTATATGGCAGAGATGAAATTAGATTTGCATATAATGGAGTTGAACTAAGTTGGTTTAACATAACCTTTCCATGTCGGCTGAATTAAGCTTAGAATGAAACTAAGTGCATTTCAATTAGATTAACAAAGAAACCAAGGTTGAGAACCTCGGCTAGTCTTTGTTTAAATCTGACTTCGGCAAAAACTATACGTACTTAATGTGGACATAAGTGAAACTTAAGTTTACATTAGAGGGTAAGGAGTTGGAGAATGATAAGTAAAAGTTTAAAGTGATTGGGAGTTGGAATATTAAAGAAAAATTTACAAGCTAGAGTTAGCTTAACACTTACTGAAATTTTCAGAAAAATTTACAAGTTGAAGTTAAGCTGAGGTAATATTGCAAGAAGTACATACATACTTGCTGAGATAACCAGGTTGCCAAACTTGGGAAGTATAGAAGATAGAAGTCTTGATAGAAGACAATAAGTGAAAGTGAAGTGGCAAGTTTAAAACAACGCTTGTGAAAATATTTTACAATGTTTTTAAGTGTTAAGCCAAGGTTGAGATAAACAATTAGAAGTTATGTCCGAGGTACTTTACTCTGAAGAGATTATATAGATAAATGTATACTTTGAAGGCATGCAAAATTATTCTAAGTATGAAAGTGGTAAACATGCATAAGAGAAAACAAGGCATTCAAACACTTAGAAGAAATGAGGAGACTTGCATTAAAAAAAGATTAGTTGTTTAATTATGTAAAGGGCACATAGGCCAAGTATGAAGCTAAACATTTGTTTAGACAAAACAAAGTACAACTAAAAGAAGAGACAGTATAAAGAAAAGATAAAACATCCTAAGTACTAGGATTGATTTGTGAGTTCCTAACTTCGGATAGTGGTGTTGCATTCTGTTCGGCCGCTATCTCAGCGTCTATCTCCACCAAAGTCTAATCCAGGCTTTTCTCGGTGCACTGGACCTCGGCCTCAGAGGTAGTTGGTTTTTGGGAGACGCCATTAGATGCCAAGTCATCCTCCTCGTCTTGAGTCAAGTCTATTTGCTCATTGAGGGTGAGAGACTTGACATCAGCAACAACCTCTTCCTCCACTTCATCGGCTTCATTATCCTCGGCGTCATCTTCGTGCTCTGGAGGGAAAGGAACCTCAAGCTGGTTGATATCTCGAAGGTTGGAGTCCATGAAAATAGCGAACTTGTTGAGGGTCGCCGTCTAACCGAGGTAATAACCTCGGTTGCAAGCCAAGTTGACTTGCTATTTGTATTGCTCATGGACGGTGGCCTGCCCCTCTTCGAAGGCTTTTTCATCAGCCGCCTTTACCTTGGCCTCCTTAGTGGCAAGAGCCTCCGGAAACTTAGCCTCCATATCAGTTGCCTTGGCCTTAGCAGCTTCAAGGTCGGCTCTTGCGGCCTCGGCTTCGTCATTGGCCGTTTTGACTTTTTTATCAGCCAAATTCTAAGCAACTTTGGCATCTTTAGCCTGGTCTATTAGAGCTCAGTTGTTGGCCTCAACTTTGTTGAGTGAAGATAGGAGTTTGACTACTTCTTTTGTCTTTCTTGCCAACTCCTTCCTCATCATCTCGGTTTTGATAGCATATGAATGAGCATGCTGAATAGCTTGTAAAAAGTAAAACAGATTAGTGAGATTTTTTTCTAAGTATAGAAAGAATTATGAAGAAATGAGTATAAGAGGATTACCAAAATCGAGTGTTGCATCATGAGAGCAAAGTTCTCATACTCATGTAACTCGGCCATGTGGTTTATGTCTTTGGGCAGAAGAACAGCCGTTGACAGGGCCGCGCCGACTTCAAGGTTTGCCGCACTGTCACAAGCAGTAAGAGGCTTGTCATCGACCATGAGCTCAAGCGCCAGGTCATGTTTCGGGAGTAGTTGCTGCCTTCTTGGTGGTCAGACCTTGGCTTTTTGGCCGGTAGAGCATCAGATGGTGGGGCCTCGGCTGGCCGTTTATCGGCGAAGGAGGCGCTCTTCTTGGCCTCGACTATTTTCGAAATAGGCACAGTGTCCTCAGAATCGATCTAAGTCACTGTGGCCTTTGCTTTGGCCTTCTTCATCCGTTTTGGCTTCGGAATTGGTTGGGAAAGGGAAGACGAGGATTGCACTGTCATAACCCCGGGGATATCAGAGAGTAGGTCTTCAACAACTGTTGGTTTGCGCCCCATCTGTTCAGCAATGGCGGCTACAGTTACTTTGGTGCCAAGGCGGATTGCTGGAAGTGCAGTAGATGGGTTTTCTGGGTCGCAGGCCGATGACTCAGAAATTCGGTGTTAGCGACTACGGGTTCAGTCGGCAGGGGCAGAAATTGGAACTTGGCGACGGCGTTGGCGCTGGACAGGAGGAATCAGTTGTGGAGTAGATGTTGATGGCTGCTCCGCTAGATCAGAAGTTAAGGCTTGGTCAGGCCGTAGTGATAAAGTGATAGGGGGAGTTGTTGCTGAAGGTGGTGACTTGCTCTTCTTGGGGATGTCGGGAAGTGTGGATTTGTACGTCGGTATATAATTGAGCAGTAGGGGGGCTTTTTGCTGGTCAATCGGCAAACCCAACAGCTTCTTAAGGTCTTTGCTGGGAAAGAAGGTTTTGCGAAAAAATTTTGATGGCTGAGGGAGAGCTGCAAGTACAAAAATCAGATATTAGAGCATATAAAGGAAATAAAGTGATAAGACTTAAAAGCATGTAAAGTGACACTTGTTTCTTATCATTACCCTCTTTAAACACTGTTTGGCTCAAAGGATAAAGGTGGAGGTCGTCATTAGGTGAGAACTCCTAGTTACCCGAGACGATGAAATAATCATCTCCAGCACCTTTGTTGGAGTCTAGGAGGTCGGCTATGAGTTTGTACTCAGTGGATCTCGGCTTGAGGAAATAGACGTAGCCTTTTTCAGATTTCAGGCCACATATGGTATAACAGTATTGGATATCGGCTAGTGTTATCCTAACATTTTCTTGGCTAGCTAGAGCAATTGTACCATTAATGACTCTATAAGAGTTAATAGCCAGTTGCGTCGGGTTAAGTTTGTAGTAATGAAGGACTTGTCGGAAGAGGATGTTTAGAGGGAACCTAAGTCCACACTCTATGAAAGCGACTGCGGGGAAAGGCATGGAGTCTCCATCAGGCATGATAGAGTCCTCCTCCCCTGCCAGCCTAAGGTGAACATCGGATAGGATAGAGAACTCTTCCCTAAAGTACTTAAGTTTTTCTGGGGTATCTACCCTCCATCTAAACATACCCATTATGTCGGCTAAAAGAGAAAGGTGTAAGATTTCAGAGGGGAGTGGTTGATGTAGGTTTGAAGAACCTCGGCTAAAACCCTAAATAAGAATGGGGGCAAGGGTTTTTCAAAATTTAGGGGAGTTTGTTTCAATTTTCCTAAGTATATGATTTCTCTATCAGAACCCAAGCCTAAATCTATATGGATACAGAGAATCGATGGCAAGAATCTAAAAAAAAAAAAAACATGATTTAGACTCAAGAAATTCAAGAACATTGAGTGAATATGTGCAGATGTGCAAAAACTCAGAACAATGGTAAAGTTCCTAAAGTCTCAAGTGCATGAACAGTGTGCACGTGTAAACCTAGAGACAGATTGGGCAAACACAAAATCGTAAACAAGCATGCTCAACACATGAATGATGAAATTTAAAACACAGGCAAAGATTGAAGAACATTAACAGATTCACAATGGCAACAAACAAATGCAATAGAGTTTGAAATAAATCAAAAACTGAAAAGAGGGAAAACAGTGACTTACCGAAGAGAATGACGCTGGTATGAGGTACGCTAGAGTTAGATGGTGACGGTGAATGGAGCAGAACGGTGAATGCTTCACCGGAGGGGATGAACGGAGCGAGTTGCAGAGCCCGAGAACTTGGACAATGGCGGTTTAGAAGAGAGAAGCTTTAGAGAGAGAAAGCTTGAGCAAAATCGAAGATGTAAAGTGAAAAGACGAAAGGAGAGAAAGTATTTTTGTTAAAACACGAAAAGGCGACAAAACCACAATGAATGTGTCTTGGATGACGTGCCTGTCAGGTGGCGCGCGTAGAAGCGACGAGACATGATGGCGCGTGTCAGGTACGAATTAATGAAAACAGGATGCATGAATAAAACAGTTGAGAAAATCGTGCGTAACAGCTCATACGCAGATGAAACTCTTGGAGTTCTTGATTTAATGAAGTAAGGACCTCGGCTAAGGGAACGGCCCTGGTTAAGGAACTTGAAGAACTTGGTTTTTGGTCATTAAAAAAGTAGACTGCAGAGTCTTGGTTATGTAAAGCCGACGTGTGATGATCTCGGTCATGAAGGATGGAGTAAGTCCAAGCCGATGTGCTATATAGACAAACGGTATAGGTTCCATCACCTTAGGATCTTGAGGTAGTAGAACCTAGGGGGTAGTTGTGGGGGCATATTTTGTGAATGACAACACGTGGCCAAGGTGATACCGAATTGTTAGTCGAAGTGCCACGTGTCTTGGTCATGGCGCCGAGGTGATCTTGGCTAGGCCGAGGTTATCTACGGAGATACCGGAATCCGAGATGAACGGATGAGGGACAAGAGTCTTATAATGGGGAAGGACCACAGTCTGGATAAAGATAAAACTCTTAGGGAGTTTATCTCTATCTGGTTGGGAATCCTAAATGAGCATTGAGCCGTAGTCTATTGAAACTAGACTTCTACAGGGATCAAGTTAGTCCTGACTATAAAAGTAGGGCACCCTCGTGGGTTAAAGATACGCTTTTTGTATTCTCACTAGTGAGTTAAGCACTAATTGTTATCTTTAAGAGATAACTAAGTACTGACTTGATCGTCAGAGTGCCCCCGGGTGGACGAACCACCGCCGGAGTCTTATCTTTCTGTGACAGGTTGTTCTGGCACGATCTATTTTTTCTACTTGTGCTCTCCTGCTGAATTCCTGTTTGACAGTGTGATCAGAAATCAGTACCCAAAATTTCTTTATTGTTTATGCTAACGAGTGCCATCAAAGTACCGATTTACAAAATTAAAGTGAGTTGTTTTAGAAATAGCTGGAAAAAAATTAATTCGGTTAAAAGTGACATTTTTGTAAATTTATTATTCAAAAATCATTTCATTAAATTGTTCACGTAGAGTCCTCATCGGTCGAGAATCTAGTCTAGGAGTTGAAATTTTTACTTCCTAGCAAGTTGGTGCTCTCTCTATTTTTTTATTTTTATTTTTGTAGTTGAGTTGGTTGGCCGTGCTAACAAATTTCTCGCATTTTGCTAAGAAAAGGAAAAATAAATATAAAGTCAAGATCGATAGTTTCACATCACATTAAAAGGACATTGCATTTGCACGTGAAATTTGTAAATGAGTTGCAAAATTATTAATTTTAATTATGATATTATTGACTTTGACAATATGTAAAATGAAATCAAAAAAACGTCTATTATATGTCAAATCTCATAATTCTTGACAGAAATTTTCATATTAATTTGTTTAATCAAATAAAAATATTTCTTTAAAATGATTAATATTTGTTTAAAAAAATCCAAATTGCACATAACCAATTCAAATTGAATAAAACTAAGCTAGATGGTGCTAATATTGGACTAATGCATATAGATATCTTCGAATTAAGAGTAAGGACGTATTAGATCACAATGAAAACTGATCTTTCTTAACTAACCGTTTGACAATTACATTTAACCCTCTCTTTTTTTAGGCTCTTTTTTTTGGGGGGTGTCATTTTGTATATATAATTTAATTAAAATTAATTTTTTTAAAGACCCAAAAAATCTGGGAAGAAATTTTAATGTCTAAAAACTCACAATAGGGTGGTCAGCACTTCGTCTTGTTTAGTAAAAATTAATGATTTAAATTTTATTTATCTAATTACAAATTCAATATAAGATTTAAGCAAAAAACTTGAACCAACACTTTAATTGATATATAAAATTCACATCTTTAATTTATAAAAAAATAATAAGGTGATGCAATTTCTATGCTCGAATAACAATTTCCAACCTTGTCCGAATTGAAGGGAAGCTATTAATGCAAAATTAAGGCCATTAACGTAAAATTAATTGGTAACATTCTTTATGGTAAACTTCTTAATCAAATCATAAGATTGATTTTTATGCATGATTGAACTTGGGAACAAGGACTCATAAAATAAAGTAGATGAGGTGGATCTCAACCAAGCATAGTGTTTTTAGGAAATTAAAAAATGTGCAAGCAGTGTGTGGCGGTCCAGGTTTATGGGATAAGCATTGAGAGGCTGACTGGGGAAAAGGGAAGCAACAAAACCAGGGGCCCATTAGTCATGTAGTGCGCCCACAGTTCCTTAAAAACTAAAACCTGAAACCGGTCACCAGTTTTTAACTTAGGACACTTCTTCCCGAAAACCAGGAGCTACGACGCGGACGGTGGGGTCCGCCACCCACACCATCCTAACCACTCTCGTTTTCCACGATATGTGGCAATTCGACCGCACTCTGACACCTTCACGTCTCCGCCACGCGCCCCCACTATTTTGGACTCTCTTGCATGGGCTCCTCTCCCAACGTCTCCCTCACTCACCCCACTCTTTAATTTTTTAATTATTTTAATTTGAAAATATTTTTTTTGATTTTTTAAATTTTTATGAAAAAATAAGTAAAACACCTTCACGTCTCCGCCACGCGCCCCCACTATTTTGGACTCTCTTGCATGGGCTCCTCTCCCAACGTCTCCCTCACTCACCCCACTCTTTAATTTTTTAATTATTTTAATTTGAAAATATTTTTTTTAATTTTTTAGATTTTTATGAAAAAATAAGTAAAATAATTGTAATTTAAATATGACATATTTTAATCTAAAATTAAAAAATCTATTTTATTTATAACTATTTTAATCTCAACTCTCCCCGACCCAACTTCCTAAACCAGTGCTTAGATAATTTTTAAAATTATTATTTTATTTTTGCAATCAAGTTAAATAGTAAGTAATTAGGGGTTATAAATTAACGATGAAAATTTGACAATTTATAAAACACGACTCGAATTATATATCTAGTTAAAGGATTATATTTGGGGTGCCTCTATTTACACACTACCTTTCATCTCAAGGCACACTATTAATTAGTTTATTTTTTATTACAATATTAACCTAATGTGAAATAATCACAAAGGAAAAAGGGTTATAATACACACCTTACGTAAAATTATCATAAAGGACAATAATGAATACAATACACACCTCTCTTCTAAAACATTACTTGCATATCTTATCTCTCAAGAACTCAAAAACCCTGAAACAAAAACCAAAAACCCTTAAAGAAACAACCAAAAATATACGTATTATTGAATATTTTGATTGGAGTGAATGATGGATGCATTTGGCAATATTGACTTGGAACAATGCAGCAAGGAAAATGTTAGTTTTTCTTCTCTTTTTTTTCGTTTTCGTGTATTTGCTGAGTGGTAAACCGTTTGTATTCGTTCGGGTACCTAGATTCGAACTATGCACTTATGTTCGACTATTTACAACCGAACAAGCTCTAATTGTTTGATTTTCTAGTGTCGAACATAGTCCACATATTTGATTAATAAGTTCCAAACTTATAGCATTTGTTTGGTTTTCAACAATCGAACTTTTGAATTTAACTCGACTCTATATTTCCAAACACTTATAACAATTTTTTTTTTTGGTTTTTCCAAAACTATGCATCCATATAGAATGCAGTAATGTTGGATTTGAGTGTTTTGTTGACTACATAAGTCAATTTATTACTAAAGAGGTAGTCTCATGTTGAGAATTCTCACTTGTTGTTTCTCCAATGTAGAGTTGTTTCTAACTGTGATGATGACAACGATCACCACTGGCGTCTTTGATGAAACAAATAATGGAGGGGGTCGTGAACCAGAGGAGAATGGAGTGAAGTCGTCTTCAGCACGAATAGAGACCGGTTTAGACTGGTTTAGACTGGTTCCCAAATCTCTAGCATGACAATGAAATAGAAAATGGAAGGAGACTTTGTGTGTGTTTTTGAAATGTAGGTGTAGAATATGGAAGATTAAAGATTGTGGATGGGGTATGTGAGTGAGTAAGGGTAAAGATGGAAGATTGTGGGTGGGGTGTGTGAATACGGGTAAAGATGAAACATTGTGGTGTGTATTGAACAAATTTCTTATTTATCAAATTACTAAAAGTGTGCCTTGAGTAGTAGTTTGCCTTGAGATGAAAGATGGTGTGTAAATAGAGACACCCTTATATTTGATGAATATTTTTAGGTAATTTTTAAAATTATCATTTTATCTTTGCAATCAAGTTAAACGGTTAGTAGTTAGGGGTTGTAAATTAATGGTGAAAAATTGGCTATTTGTAAAACATGGCTCGAACTATATACATAATTAGAGGATTAGATTTGGTGAATATTTTAACTTGAACACTAATATAATATGACATCATAATAAGAATATTAAATCAAATTACTTCAACTAAACTTATCAAGAATGATATTAAAATCCACTTAAGGTCAAGTAAATTGTAAAATATTTGTATTTACGAATTTTGTTAAAATGTGTTCTTAATATCAAGAGGCTTAAACAATTGTACATACAACATAAATTTTAATTCAATAAAAAGCATAAGAAATTAATGATGGGTTGTTACACACACCAAAAATAAACACTAAACTATACCAAATTCTTATACCAAATTCTTTTAGAAAAATGGCAAGTCCATGTGTCGATCCACAGGGACAAATGTGAAATTAGACTAATTCAATCACTAAATTCCTAAATTAATTTTGATTAAACGATTGGTTGTTCATAAACTAATAATAAGTAAATCAAACAAAGTGATTAAACTAGCAATTATAAATAAAATTGGAATTATTTGATTTTTGGGAAAACCTAGGGTAATGAGTCCACCACTAGTTACATAAATAAGACTTCAATTTGAGACTCAATTATGTTACGGTTCGAACGGAATAATACTTTGCAACTACAAGTTCGAAGCATTTATCAAGAAAATCATCACGTTCAATGTATAGGGCACGAACCATCTCAAGTAGTACGAATCGTTCGCTCTAAACTAGGGTAGCGACTCGTCCCTCGTAGTATGGTTCGTCTCATATTTTGAATATAAAGGAATAAAAAACTATTGTATGGGAAGCATTCAATAATCACAGAAAGCAGAATACTTAAAGAGATAATAAAAACATAAATATTTGAAACTTCATAAACACCATACAATTTATTCAAACCTTTACATAATCAAAACGCAAAGAGAAAATCGAATTACATAGCTAGGGTTTAATCAAAACCCTAAAAAGGAATAACCCAGCCACTCATGGAGGAATGAGAAAAGGTGGAAGAGATGGAAGAGGAAGAAGCCCCTATGGAAGTTGTCCCTCAAGCTTGAGGAAAAATCCCCTTTTCAAACCCTAGCCTCTCATTTTCTTAGAATATTTTTCGAACCCTCTTTCAGTGCTCTCTTTTTCTTTTTATTCCCAGGAAAAGAGCATTAAAATTTCATGCACGCATCTCTAGGTGGGTTGCTTGAGCTCCCATGTGGGCCGCTCGAGCGGTGGTGAGCCGCATGTGCAGTGAAGCTTGGCCGTATGTGCGGTGAGGTGGCTAGCTCGATATTTTCGCTTCTCGCAAGGAGAATTTACTTTCGCGCCCTTTTTTGATTGAATGTACATATTTCCTTCCAAATTTGTACAAGTGCACAAAATACATCATCTCCACCAATTAAACAAAATTGAAAGACTATAAATGTAACTTAAGCGACCTCAATGTGGTACCTTTCAGCCCACGTCAATAGGAATGGCAACCGGGCGGGACGGGGCTGGGGATCACACACCCCATCCTCGATCCCCGATGGTTGAATTTCCCCCGGCCCCGGTCTCGATCCCCGATGTTTGAATTTCCTCTGGCCCCGGCCCCGATCCCCGACGGAGAACCTATCACCGCCCCCGCCCCCGCCCCCTAACGGGGATCGGGTTTCCCTGACCCTGAACATTCCCCGGCCAAAAAAAAAAAAAAGTTTTCAGAAAATATAGCAATTCATCAACAACAACAACATCATCATCATCATCATCATCATCAAGAACAACAAATGTGTAAGTCAAATTAAATTGAAAACATATGTGTATAATAACGAAAACATATTAAATTTGTGTATAATGAAACATATCCGAAATTGTTTGGGGTCTATATAATAATGAAAACATATCTGAAATTTGTGTATAATAAGACAGATCTGAAACAGATCTGAAATTTGTGAAACAGATCTGAGACAGATATAAAACAGATTTGAAAAGAAAACAAAAAAAGATCTGATCTTGCAGCTAAGCAACTTGGGAGTGGTGGTCCGTGACGTGTTCGGTAGGGCGACTGTGCGTGTTCGAAGCAGAGAAGATAATGTCGTTTCGCAAAGGAGATTACGGTTGTGAAGGTGGTAATCATGGCGATTGGGCGACTATGAGAGTTGTGGTCAGCGACGTCGAGAAAAGAGGGAGTGGATGAGAGATGCGGTGGTGGTGGATCTGAGAGAGAAAGAGAGAAATCAGTGAGTGAGGTAGAGAGAGATGAGAAACGCAGCTGTGAGAGAAAGAGAAGTGAAAGTGAGACCCCTGGTTTGGTTTATATATATACTAGCGTATGCCCGTGCATAATGTTAAGATTAAAATATAATTGTAATCCCAACACTATTTAATAAATTATCAATTTAATATAATTGTAATCCCAACCCTTCCATCTTATTATATAGATTATCAATTTAATATAAAAACAACACTATTCTTGGAAAAGGAAAGCAAACCTAAGCGGGTTTTTTTAGCAGAGAGCTATGTCTCTTTTTTTTCCTCTACATCTCTCTCTTCCTATTTGAACTCCATTGTTGCTCAAGTTTGAGCTTTGAATGAGAGTCATAACTTACTTAATGAAAATCACAAATCCAAACCCAAATACACTACCAGTTCAAATATAGATCCGATTATATCTCGGGTGGATTACAAAGTTCTTGGTACTTGGATGGATTTAATAAACAAATGAGCCGTGACAGAGAGAATGAGATGAGTTTAATTAATTGTGGAGGAGGTGTTGTAATTAATTATGGAGAATGGAATTCAAATCAAATGTATTAGATTAATTCAAAAATTTGTGAGTTTGGGAGAATGGAATTCTAATAATAACAGTATGGAGCCCAATCTAAATGACCCATAAACAATCTAAAATAACCCTAAAAATGTACATAACCTTGAAGCCCCTTAAGGTCATAAAGGAGATGGACAAAAAGTTCAACAGAACATTCTAGTGACAGCAAGTTGCACAACTATAAACCAAATAACAAAAATTTCAAGTTAATATTTCTATCAAGACAAATAGGCAATTTCATTAATACAAATACCAGAATGAGACTTTAAAAACTAATTTTGACAGTAAATTCCAATATTCACACTTCCTTTGTTTCAATCTGGTTAGAAATTTTCCCATTTATTTGGCTCTTTATTGTCTCAAGTTGTGTACAACATAACAAAAACAAAAATTCTAAAAATTACAAAACCCACTACCAATTTTTAAAAGTTCAAAAGCTCACTATAGCTATAAACTGAACTAACTACACAAAAATCACCTAACGGAACATCTATAAATCTAGAAACAATGAATCAAATGTATAAAAGTTAAAAAACGAACTCATCAATAATGAAAATTTAGTGTTTGATTTTTCTTTGGATTTGCAGTACCTTATTCACAAATCACAATAATATGTTTGAATATAGAAATTAGACTTTTCTCAAGTGTACAAAGGTTTTAGAGTTCCAAATAGGAGACATGTTGCACATGATAATACATCTGTCAGCAAATGATCCTTCTAACTGAATCTTTTTATCAAACATTTCATATGCAACCAGTTGTGGCTAATACAAAACACATGGAAGGCCAATTGAAAAAAAAAAAAAAAAAAACTTGGAGTTGGAACACATACTTGAGTTCCAGTGGCATAAGTCTGTCTGATAAACCATCATCAGAAAAAGTGTTTTGCGCCTAGGCTCAGTTTCTCCCTGTATTCCAGTTAATCAATTTCCTATCAACGCTGTAATTTTGATTTCGAACAGAATTCTTTATTCAGTTATCTAAAAAATAAAAAAGAGCTAGGAAACAAAAGATAGAAAAGGGAGGGGAAAAGGAAAAACAAAGAATAATCGGTATCTGACCATTGCTAAGAATTGATTGGTAGGTATACTTAGATTGATCTCAACCATTGATACATTTTGATACACTTTTCAAAAACCCTCCTACCTACTTAAGAAATTCCCCATTTCTCCCATTTGTTCATGCATTCTTCACATCCAAAATTATGTCTCAGATTATTGCATATCCAAAATAAATAAATAAATAAATAAACAATTATATTTGAAAACACATTTAAAAAATAAACACATGATTGCTCCCCAATATTATTCAACATCAAACCAACACATCAAATTGGGAAGTGCTAACATATAAAATTCTATATAAACAACAAACCTCATTTACATATAACTATACGGTTCACGAAAAAAGTAGTAGTTAAAGATTGTTACGTAGTTGTGTGAAGAGCTAATTCATCAAACATATCTTCAAACAAACCTATATAACAAAAAGGTATATTTTTTGACACACACATACACACACACACACATACTTATTTATGTAAATCAACAAAAATCACCTGAGAGAGAGAGCGAGAGAGCACGATGTAGGTCCCCAAAGGCTCAAATGTCAAAGAAGTGAAGCCCCTTTCCACAATTACTAGAAAATGGTTTGATGATCAAAGACTCTGTTCTTGTTAGGGTTTGCAGGAACAGTCCTTTGATAGAACAACCCACAAAACCAAAAGAAAGAAACACAATTACAAATAATTATCAAAACCACTAAAAAAGTAAAAGAGTAGATATAACGAACATTTACCTTGGATCAATTTCAATAGCCAATTCAATCAGTGGACCAATTGAAGCCCTTTCAAAGAGTGCAGCCACCATCAAGAGTGAAACCTTCAAAATTAAAATCATGTATGCAAAACAAATAAATGATAACAAATAGTGCAAAAAAACACAAAAGAAAGAGATGCCTACCTCTTCATATGGAGGGGTTGAGAGCAGCCAAACAATGCTTCTCGGCCTCCAATATTCCAGAGGATATGCAGATAAGCTCCCGCAGCCAAAGCAATTAGAGCATAACATAGTGAGAGATAAATCTGTAAATCAACAACTTATGTAAGTAAATATATAAATAAAAAGAATATTGAAATTAGAGGAATAAAGATGATCACTTTTATTCTAGGTGAAAAAGAAGGACACGGACACTTAGCCAAGAAAGGCATTTTTTTTCTCTTTTTAAAATTTTCAATTTCACATCCTCATATGTTTTTCTTCGTTTCCAGTGAATGGAAAGCTATATAGATCAGAGTAATACATTTTTATCTAAACAACCACCTGCCTAAGAGCCCGAATTCCAAAATCAGCCCACATCCTGAAAAACCATAGATTACTTACTAAGATAGATCAAAAACACCTTAAATGGCTAAACACCAACAAACCACCTCCTTGAGTTTGCTTGAAAGATTTATGTTTGTTTCGTTTGTAATTTTGAGGGATTTTTTTTCATTGACCATCTTCAAATTATGATGTTTTTTTATTCATTTCATTTGACTTAAAAGAGTCTTTAATTTTGTATGCGCATTCAAACATATCAAAATAAGAGTCAAGCACATTAAACATGCTTTTGTAAGGGATGATACTACCACACCATCTCTCCAGTGTAACCCATCCAATATAGATCTACATCATTTCATAGCGAGGAAAGACATTTGATTTGGAATTTGATGATGTTGATTTGGTTATGTATTGAAAATTATGATGATCTTGATTTGATTGTACAATGTGTTTTGAGAATTAGTATTTGATGGTGGGGCAAGGCTATGAAGACGAAAATTAAGCCACCATAGTAGGGTAAACTAAAAAGATGGGGAAGATGTGATAAAAGGGCATATTATACAAATAGAATAATGTTGGAAAGTAATAAATTCTTTAATGGTGACAGATTTTGAAGGCATGATACCTCAATAAGATTAAGATTAATAAAAAAAGTGTAGCATATTAACTGAATAAGAAAGGAATGCATATGAACCTGTAAAATCTGTGGATTTGTGTACACCATAGAACGTAATGCTTGGAACTGAAAAGCAAACAATATTAAAAAAACGAATAAGAAATAAATTCAATTTCAATAGAAAATATGTATAAATGAAGATGGTCTAATTTGATTTCATCTCGTAGTAAGTACATGGTTGATGGTTGTGAAGATCTGATCTCATAAAAAACTTTATTGGGGCAAAAAACTATTTAACTATAAGTAGATCCAGTTATTCAAATGCAAAGCTTTAAGATCAGACCAAACTCCTATAATTACAATCTTCTTAAAGCAAGGAATGACAGCAAAAAATATAATAGGAACTAAACCTGTTGGTTGTTTCTTAGGAAATCTAGGGAGCCAACTCCACCAACACCAGAATGTGAAATTGTTTCCTGGAGATATTTCAGTGTAAAAAATATAGGAAACATATAAAAGGTAAAGATACACTTGAAACTCTCTATCTAATATCTAAACTAATGTTAGACCTGAGGAAACAAATTCAAGGGAGATGAATAAGGTGCTCCAGAGACAGGTGCACCTGCTGCTGCGCCTGTTTCAGCCCTCTCAGAAGTTGCCTGATTCACGGGCATTGCAACTTTTGGAATACCCTGAAAAATAGAACAATATTACAGAATTTGGCAAATGTGGATGTCATATAAAAAAATTAAAAAAAGAAAAAGAAAAAGAAAAGAACATACGGAATATAAATAATCCACTGCTCGCCAGGTCCATATGCATTCCTTTTTAGATTAAGATTAAGATCAATAACAAATTCATACCTTCGAATAAGATTAATAAAATCCATTTTATTTTAAAACGAAACTCTATAAGAGGCCATCATAAATAATTTTTAAAATCTCAAAAAAATCTGTACTAAAAACCAAAAAAATCATTATTCAACCACTATTCAGAGCAGTTCTATCTACAGTAACAAACCATTATTCAATAAACCACTACTCAACTGATTTGATAAAATAGTTCTATCTTATTTTAAGTTCTATCTACAACATAAAATTTGAACAAAAATAAAAATTACAAATAACAGAAATTAGAGAGATCAGAGAGACCTCCATGAGAGCCTCTGCAACGCCTCGCGTCGAATCGACGCCGCACGGTAACAATCGCTGAGTTTTAGTTCAAGCTAATAAGAAGGAATCTAACCATAAACCACTGATTTGACGATTTGCAGAAGGGGGGCGGCGCAATCAACAATAGCGAAGGCAGAGGAGGAGCAAGGAGGCGTTGTGAGAAACATGGGTGAAGAAGCTGAGGAGGTAGATGAAGGAAGCGAAGACGGAGGCGATAGTGGCGAGTTCAGAGATGATGATGATGATGATTTTCATTTTTAGGTCTCTTCTATGAGAATGTGAGAGAGAACATGTAGAAAGGGTGTTAAAGACATGTGTGGTACTGAAAGCGTGTTTGGGCAGACGTGGGAGAGGGGGAGAGAGAGAGAGAGCACATTTGGACGGGAATGAAAATCATCTCAGCCATGGATGTTTATTAGGATTCACCTGAGCCATCCAAATGTATTTTCAAAAACCTTTCTTCCATATTATATAGATTTAAAAAAAAATGTACAGCCATTTCAAGCTGCTTAAGAAGTGCTCTTAGGGTACCAGTTAACAAAACCTTTTATACCGCAGGAATTCAGATAGAAATGAAAAGGGATTTATTTGAGAAAAGAAAAAGAAAAAAAAAAAAAAGAGTTAAAATGTAATGCAATACTTTGAATAGCCTCACCCATCATACCTTATCATCATTTAGTCTAGCATCCTCAAATGCAGAGAAAACATGTGCAGACAATACCTCTGCCACTGCAAAATTTGAATATCAGCTATAAAAATATAATATAAACAAAATAAAGCTTCAACTCACCGTATATCTTAGTCAAAGAGAGGTCACATGGTAAAACAATTTATATCTCAGTGAGCAAGCACAAATCAGGTTTTAGTAAACGTTTCTTAACAAACAACAAATATAAACAGAATTGAAAGAGTGACTGTGCAAAGTGAAAATAATTAAGAGAGAAGAAAGCGTAAACAATAACTAAGTAAACAAAAATATCTGGCCAAGAAAAAAAGCAACCCAAGAAAAAAACAAAGTTAGATAACAAAGAAACAAATACCTTGTAATTTTACAAGGCATTTTTAAAAACCTTTCTTCCATATTATATAGATATATGTATATAGGGGTAAAATAGTAATTTTACATCGAGGATAAACCGGGCTGGGAAACGGGGGCGGGGACGGGGCCAGGCTGGGTACGGGGCTGGGACATTTATCCTCGTCCCCGGCCCGAATCTGTTCGGGGATTGATTTGTGAATACCATTCCCGTCCCGTTGGAAGGTATTTTTCGGGAAAAACCCGCTCAATTCAGGGTCGGGGGTCAGGTCCCCATTAGGCCGGGTTCAAATTGTCATCCCTACACATCAATTAACTCTAAAATTTGATCATTATAATAAAATAAATATAATTTTTGTAATTTTATCAACTTAAATCTAAATTTTTTAATTTAAATCATTAACATTTTTCATTATTTGTTTGAAATATGGTTTATAAATTGAAATTTTTATTTATTACGAAAAGATATATAAAAATATAAAAATAATATAAATTAAATAAACTAATAAATTAATAAATTGACTTTTTTAATATTATCCAAAAGAGGTGGAAGTAATTTTCTACTTTTATTTTCTTCGCACACTCTCTCTGTGAAGTCAATAAACATTAGAATGATAAAATAAAAAATTTATGTTATTTTAATTTTTAATTTTTCTTAAAAAATAAATATTTTAAAATAATGCAAAGTAAAATAAGAAATTAATATTTTATTTAAGAATAAATCATTTTAATAATTCTTTACGAAACGATATGTAAAAGAATTAAAAAAAATAAAATAATAATTTATAGTAATAATTTTTTAATTTTTTAATTAAAAAGTGAAAGTTGCACTTTAATGACGGAGGGAATCGGGGTAGCCTTCGCCATGGTGAGATGATTTGCACCATTATAATTGGGGAGTGAGATCACGCGCTATACACGGGCGTGGTTTTGAACTTTTCATACTGTCGTTCGTAATTTTGTATCTCCAAAAATCTGAAGTGGTACAGACCCCACTTCACTTTGAATGACCAAACCTGGTTTCTAAACAACTGCAGCCTCAAGTACCTCCGTCACCTAACCCCAGTGGCCTTCACCTCTTATATGCGAATTATAAATATAATACGCCTCTTTCTCTCAATATATATACACACACATACAACCCAACCCAAGCCAACCCATCTCCATTCATCTCTCGGTTCGTCTTCTCTCCCTCTCTCTCTCTCTCTCTCTCTAAAAATTCTTAAACACACAACACCAACAACAATGCGGATAAGCTGTAATGGATGCAGAGTCCTCCGCAAAGGCTGCAGCGACAACTGCAGCATCAGACCCTGCCTTCAGTGGATCAAAAGCCCCGAATCCCAAGCCAACGCCACCGTCTTCCTTGCCAAGTTCTACGGCCGCGCCGGCCTCATCAACCTCGTCAACGCCGGCCCCGAACACCTCCGCCCCGGTAACCACCCACTTATATTTCTTTTCTAATTTTCTTTTCTGGGTCCTGCCCCTATGATTTCCATATTAGTCCACAAAAACCCATGTTCTAATTTCATTCATTTCTTTGTTTACAGCAATCTTTCGCTCACTCCTATACGAGGCTTGCGGCCGGGTTGTGAACCCGATTTATGGATCCGTCGGGTTGCTCTGGTCCGGTAGCTGGTCGCTTTGTCAGAACGCCGTGGAGTCTGTTCTGAAGGGGGATCCGATTACCCAGATTGCGTCCGAAGCGGCCGAGTCTAACAATGGCCCGCCTTTGAAAGTTTACGACTTTCGTCATGTTTCCAAGGACGATAACTCTGCCGGGTCCAACGATGTTCACCGGGTTCGGAATCGGTGCCGGTTCAAGAAGTCAGGTGCTGTTGTCAAGCCTAAGGCTTGCCTGGTTAATGTTGTGCCTGGGGGTGAGTTGAATCGGTCGACGAGTCACGAGTCGTCGCTGAGTCACCTGTCTCAAGCAGCCGCGGCGGCGGCGGCGAATGTGGACGGTGAGAGCCGGGAGGTAGAGGAGAGCTTGGATACTGCGGAGCCGGATGAGTCGATTCTGAAGACGAATGATTCGTCTGGTGACGGCGAGATTGAGCTGGAGCTGACTCTGGGGTTCGAGCCGGTTTCGAGATATCACAGCGTGAGTCAGGAGAGGAATGAAGAGAGTCGTCGGCGTGAGTCGTCCGATGATAGGATGGAGCTGGAGCTTGACTATCCGGTGCGTCCGACAACTCGATTGGTTAGCTAGAGTTCAGTTTTGAGTTTGGACGGTCCTGATCAAAGTGAGAGTACTTTGTTTTGTTTTCTGTTTTTTGATTTATGGTTTTACCTTTTTGCCCTTTGTGAAATCGACATGTACAAATGTGATTACATATATATATGAATAGAGGGGACAAACATGGATGAGTCACTTGTGATCTTTTGGGCTCGTTAATTGTCTATTTTAGTTTTATTTTTTATGAAAAAAATTATATAAAAATTAAAGAAAGTAGTGTAATTGAGTGTTTTAATTTTTTAATTATTTTAATAAATTTTTTTTTTACCCCCCCAAACAAACACTTGTCAAATGAGCCTTAAAAGTGGCCCCAGAACAAGTCCACCAAGTCAACTTCAAAAAATTAAAAATGTGAACAAATGGCGTCGGCGTGAGAAAAATATGTTTTTTTTTTTTTGTATTAGCTAAGGTCTCTCGATGAAATTTCTCTGTAATCATACCGGAGAAATTCCTCTATAAAAATTGAAATTTCTCCGTGCCGAGACAAAATTTCTCTGTGAAAATATTGAGGGACTCAACTTCTATGAAAATATAATATGTCATTTATCTTATAAAATTTTAATATCAAAGACCTTAAAATAAAATTTTCCTAAAATTTATTATTAATTTATAATTATTTTTTAAATTATTTTCTGATCTGATTTTTTATTTTTTATTTTTTATTTTTTAATGTACACAATTCACTCATTTTTCGAATAAGTTTCTTGCCATAATTTGATTTGTATCGTTTCTAATTATTTCTTTTATTAATAATCTTAGTGACTAAGAATTCTGATAACGTTCAGATTCAACACTTATATTTACATTTTAAATGAATTTAAATTATATAATATTTTTCTTAGTTTATTTTTTTTTGTTAAATCCTAACATTATTGAGTTTTAGTAAGTTTATAGTATTTTACTTAAATAAGAGAAGACTAACAATAAGTAAAAAGTGGTTGAAGAAATATTTAACTACAGGTAAGAATTTTTAGAATGTAATTTTTTTATTATGTATTTTTACATAAAAAACTTATAATTTAAATTTTATAAATATTTTTAATTAAATAAATTAAATTGTAACTTTTCTTTTTAAATAATAGAAATTTTGATCGTATTTGATTTTAAGAATTTAGAGGGGAATTTAGTTTAAGAATTTGGAGAAAACTTTGAAAAAGAAAATAAAAAATAGGTGAAATAATAATTAAATATATTATATTTTATTTAATATTCACATTTATTTATTTTTATTTTTTATTATTTTATTTTTTGCTTCATCTAAATCCCTTCCTAAACTCATAAACCAAACTCAGCAACTTTTGTAACACATTGGAGCTTATGGCCTTTTTGGCCACTGGGTAAAAAATCAAACCTCGTTTGGGAACAGGTTAATTTAGTAACTTTTTAGTTATTTGGCTAAAAAGGTAGGTAAAAAAAATTTGTATGTTTGGGATGACTTTTTGGCTAATTGCGAAAAGATGTGCAAAAAGTAGAGAGAAAAGAGAATCTTTGACTTTTTGGTATGGGTTGTTGACTTTTTGGCTAATTTAGTAACTTTTTGACTAATTAGCTAAAATAGCCTCTTACCAAACGAGGCCATATTGACTTTTTAATTTTTTTTAAGTCATATTATCTATTTCTTTTTTACAATTTTTTTTTAAATAAAAGGATAAATTATAATGATATTTCTTTGAGATTTTTATTTAATACAGATTTCTTTTTACATTTAAAAAATTATACTTACTCCCCTGTTAAATTAAAATAACATATTTGCCTCTTAACCTTTATACATATAAAATAATTAAATAATATAGATATTTTATTCATGTCATTTTAAAAGAAATAACAGTCATCTTATTCAATTTAACTCACACAAAAAAATTGAATTTTTTAATTTTTACTGAATTTTAAAAATATTTTAAGCAAATTTTTTTTTTATTTATTTTTTAGATACACCTAATCTAAATATACTTAAGCAGTATAATATTCTGTATTTTTTTAAATTCACCAAATACAAAAAAATATAAAAATTTAATATATTATCTTATTTTATTATATTCAATGCATTTTTAAAAATATTTTTGTTTGAATTTTATACTTTTTAAATATATCTAGATTAAATTGATTTAATCTAACATAGTGGTAGAAATGCAAATAAAAAATTATTTTTATAAAAAATATCATAAATTGTTTTGATAGTGATATTGTTGTAAATATAAATCATGTTTATGGGTGTTTTGTTTTAAAGAAAAAGGTCACCATTAAGTTATATTATTGTGTTTGAAAATTCTATATAAATTTTATGTTTGTATATCATCACTAAATAAGAATATGTTTAGGTAGAATTTAATGATAGAAAGTTATAGAATGTAATTATGATGACAGAAAAAAGAAATGGCAGGAAAAAAGACAAAATTGTCATTTAAAAACTTTTAAGACATAGTATCAGCAATTCAGAGACAATTTGTAATGAGATTACAAATTTTAAGGAGAAAAACATAATTTTTTAAATGTGAAAAGAAAATCTATATTCAATAGAAATTTTAGGAGATATCAGTGTAATTTACTCAAAATAAAAAAGAGTTATAAAAAAAAAAAATCAACTTTTACCATTTTTCCTAAAATGGGCTTATGTATGGCACGGTCGTGTCCACGTGGTGCACATGCAAATGACTTGTTGGGATTGAAAAAACTTGCTCGACTCACGTTTTGGGGGCAATTTCAAAGAACATTATGCTAGTTTTGTTTTCCTTCGCTTAATAGTCCAATCAAAATCCTGTCTACAAAAAAATAGTACAATCAAATATGTATATTGTGCGGAAAATCTCACATCGATCTATGAGGAATTATTTTCCCACCTTATAAGTAGGCTGGCTCCTCTTACCTTACATAGACTTTTTCTTCCAGTGGGGAAGGAACAAAACCGTGCGGTCGGAATGCCAAAGCAGACAATATGTGCAACGTATAGGGACCGGTGACTTTATTTGGCGCCGTCTGTGAGAACTCCCTCTGGGGTGACCGGAGCCAGCGCTGCTGGGGGCTAATGTGCGGAAAATTCCACATCGGTCTGTAATGGACTACTTTCCCAGCTTATAAGCAGGCTGACTCCTCTTACTTTGCATAAGCCTTTCCCCCCAGTGGGGGAGGAACAAAACTGTGCGATCGGAATGCCAAAGCGGACAATATATGCAAGGCACGGGGATCGGTGGCTTTATTTGGCGCCCTCTGTGGGAACTCCCTCAGGGGTGGCCGGAGCCAGCGCGACTGGGGGCTAATGTGCGGGAAATCTCACATCGGTCTGTGAGGGACTACTTTCTCACCTTATAAGCAGGTTGGCTTCTCTTACCTTGCATAGGCCTTTTCCCCCAATGGGAGAAGAACAAAACCGTGCGATCGGAATGCCAAAGCGGATCATATATGCAAGGCACGGGGACTGGTGACTTTATTTGAAAAATAAAGAAATAAGTAATATAATGGATGAATTATAAAACATCATTAAATAAGTATATAATTCCGTAATGTTTTTAGATTAACTTGATAATTTCTATTAATGTTAGAGAAGACTGACCAAGGGGGAAGAACCATGTGTTCTGTAATATGTAGTGTAGTGTGCAATAATTGGGGCATACCTCTTTTTGAAGGGGTGGTCCTCTTTATAGTGTTGCTGTCTTGCCCTAATTTGGTTATTTTGTGGGCTGCTTTGGTTGGAGCGGTCAGTTCCTTGAACATGGTTGTGTCAGGCCCATTATTATGTTGATTTTACCTTCTACACACTATCCTTCACCAAATTCTTAAATATTTAGGTAAATTATAAATACACATTTTGAAGTTTATTTAAAATATAATTTATTTTTTATGATTTAAAAAATTACAAATATCTTTGGGCAAATTATATATACACCCCTCGAGGTTTGGCTAAATTACAAATACCCCTGAGATTTGAGAAATTACGAATTCCCCCCTGAATGCTATATTTGCATAAGAAATTAGGGGGTAATTTGTTATGAAATATAAACCTCAGGGGGTAAATTGTTATGAAAATACAAACCTCAGGGGGCGGGATGTAATTTCCAAAACCTCAGGGGGTATCTGTAATTTAACCAAACCTCGAGGGGTGTATATGTAATTTGCCCAATATCTTTTTATTAGAATTTTTATTTAACAGAATTAATTAAAAAAATAAAATTCATAATTACTCTCTTATATAATAATAAAATTACGACATATTTTTAATATCATTAAAAACTATTAATTGACTTGATAATTTATTAATAAAATGAGCAATTTGTTATGAAATTAGAAACTTTAGGGGTGGAATGTAATTTTCAAAACTACAGAGAGTGATTTGTATTTTAATTAAATCTCAAGGAGTGTATTTATAATTTATCCTAAATATTTAATTTGATGAATAAAAAATGGGTAAACTACATGGACACCCCATAAGGTTTGGTTCAATTACTACCCATCCATTGATGTTTTGGAAATTACATCTCCATTTCTGTGGTTAATAGTCTCATTTCACAACCCCCTTGTTTATATAAAAGGCAACAACTTCTAATAGAAAAATAGAGGAAATTACATTAAAAAAAAAGTAAAGGAAATGAAGAAAAAAAGAGAAAGTAAAGCAAAACAAAAAAAGTGAGAGTGCACGAGTTCAACGTATTCATTCGGTCTAAATAATTACAATGACAAGGGGGTTAGTGTAATTTCTCAAATGTCAGGGGATGATATGTATTAAACTCAAACCTCAGGGTGTAAGTGTAATTTACCCATAAAAAATTAAAAGTGAGCTAAAATCACTTCATAAACTTTATATTGAATTAAGAGAGGTTAAAATTTTTTACCAAATCAAGATTAAAATTTTTACTAAATCTTGAATAGTCATAGTTTTATTTACATATGATTAAATTTTTAAAAGAGTAAGAATTAAAGATGATTTTTTTTTTCATAAATAAAGTTAAAACACATTTTTAGGATAAGTTTAGAAATCTTTTAAAAAAAATATGATAAAAAAGGGGGAAATATCAAAAAAGTGAGAAGTTTTATTTATTTTTTTGATAAAAAAAGGTGAGAAGTTGAAAAAATAATTACAAACTCATAAAAATAAAAGTTATTTATGCATTAAATTGTGCTAAATGAGTGTTGTATTTTTATAAATTTGTAATTATTTTTTATACTTTCCATATTTTTGATATTTTCCCCCCAAAAAATAGAGTAAGAATTAAAACGTTCCATCAAGCATGTAATCAATTTTTTACTTAAATTTAATGAAAAAAAGTGAATAAAGATTGGAGATGCCATAACTGGTGCAAAAACATCCAACAGTCAAAACATAAAATAGATATTTCTTCGTAGTATCAAAATAAGACACTGAACCTGTAACGCCCAAAACACGTGATGGGCTTTAAAGCCTATCAACTTAAGAAGACAGTCCAAGCAAAGCCAGGCCGAACCGAACCCTATTATGTTCTCTGTCGCTCTCTGAGATGGAGGGTTCGCTCCAAAGGAAGCGGCAATCACACTGACTGTGCTTTTAACATCTCTCTCTCTCTCTCTCTCTCTCTCTCTCCCCGCAGCTGAAATCTCTTCGAATCTCTCCGTGGTATGTATCTTTTCTTCTTTCCTCTTAATTTTCTCGGGAAAGTTTTTACTTTCTTTGCACCATTGCTGGAAAATCCTGACCTAGTTCTCACACGAACGAGATTAATCGATTTATCCGACCCTTTCTTCCTTCAAACTATTTTGCGGAGAAGGTTCAAGTTGTTTTTTGTGTTGCATATAAATTTATAGATTCGATTGAAGGTAAATGTAGCATTTGTTTTTTGTGTGGCATATAAATTTATTTTCGCGAATTTTATAGCAACTAAACACCAAACAGTTGAAAACTTTGCTTTTATTCAAAGCAGTTTGATTTTCCCTTGCTGGTACTAGGGTTTTTATTCATTCTTACGAATTTCATTCTTTTTGCAACCATAACATCGTCAATAAGGAACGTGCACAATTTTGCGTGATATTTGTTCACTGAAACGTCCATTGTTTTCTTTTTTTTTGATGGTTTCAGCATAGTTGAACTCTGCCTGGAAGTGAAAGAAAAGTTTGAGTTGTTTTAGCACACAATTGGAGGCACAATTGAAGGCTAGGGTAGGTGTATAACGTCAGTAGGCTCTGGTGTTATTGAAATCTGCAACCTACATCTTGAGGTATTTCATTAATTCAAACTTTTACATTGAAAGGATTCTTGTATTTCATCTTGGCATCTGGTTATAGAATTACGTGTAATATTCTTAATTAATTTACTAGGAACGTTTTGTGTGCATGTACGCACACATTTGCTGATGGATAGGTTTATAGGGGGGAAGTTGATGGGGGAATGACAAGGCATTGGATTAATGTAAATTGAAGAATACAAGAATTTTAATATATTGGTGCTTCAACTTTTTCGCACAATTTGATACGGATGTCAATTTATCATATGAATCAATTTGCATTTTTATGTAGGATTTTGTTAAGGTGTGCCCTTGGGGCACATGTTAAGAAGCTTAAAAAGATTGTATATTCTATAAGAAAGTGAGTGCACGACCTTTTTATGTATAACTATAGTATAATAACAACTGATTATTGATCTAGCAGTCATATGCTTATTACACGGCTTGTTATTTTTTTGGGCAAATTACAAAATAAAAGTACAGATTCCCCCTGAGATTTACGAAATTACAAATTGCCCCCTGAGTGTCAAATTTTCATAACAAATTAGGAGAAATTAGAGGGGAATCTGTATGAAAATAAAAACCTCATGGGGCAATTTGTTATGAAAATATAAACCTCAGGGGGCAGGATGTAATTTCTCAAACCTTAGGGGGAATCTGTATTTTCACCAAACCTCGAGGGGGTTGTAATTTGCCCTATTTTTTTCCATGTCATTTGGTTTTTGATGTTTTTCACAACTATTTAATTGTTGTCTTTTGACCTTGCTCACATATTTGTTCTTTTTTATTTTAGTTTTTAATTTTACTTATATGTTTATATATAGTTTTCGTGGAAGTATGGAAGGGAACAGGCGACCCTTCTTTAAGAAACTCCCTAACACACAATTTAAGAAAAAGGGAGGTGCCAAAAGAGGAAAGTGGTCTAATTCTAGTCGGGAACAATCTTCTGGTAATTCCCACACTTCAGATACTGTTTATCGGATACTCTGCCATTCTAGAAAGATTGGTAGTGTTATTGGAAAAGGTGGAAGCATAGTCAGAGCCCTTAGAGAAGAGACGCAGGCAAGGATTACTGTTGCTGATTCTGTCCCTGGCTCAGATGAAAGAGAGATAATCATCTATAGCCCTGCTACAAAGATCCATAGAAAACACAACAGTGATGAGGATGAGGATCCAGACACACAGAAAGAAGATGATTCCATGGAGCCTCATTGCCCGGCACAGGATGCTCTCTTGAAAGTTCACGACAGAATTGTTGAGGAAGACCTTGTTGGTGGAAGGGAAGATGAAGATGGTAATGAAAATGTGGTCACCACACGCCTTCTTGTTCCAAATAATACGGTAGGATGCCTTCTAGGAAAAAAGGGGGATGTCATTCAGAGGTTACGAAGTGATACAGGTGCAAGTATTCGTGTTCTTCCAGCAGAACATCTTCCTATCTGTGCTCGGAGCACTGATGAATTAGTACAGGTAGCATTTCTTTCGTCCTGCTGCTTCTTTACATGTATGTATGCCTTTTATTCCTACAGGAGAAGGAAATATGAGTAAAAAAATTGGTGAGTGATGCCCCTGGCATATATATATATATACACACATACATAACTCACTTTTGGGCTGTTCATGGGTCGAGTTGGGTTGCCACAAATCTGGCACTCGACTGACCTTAGTTGGGCTGGATGCATGCGAGACCGATTTCAACTGAATTTGTTGTCAAAATTGACCGCCACTGTAACTTGGTTTGGCAGGTCAGTAACGATCGGATGACGGGTTGGACACTTTTTGTTTTGGGTTGAGTGTTGACTGGAAAAAATTGGAAGGCGAAATCAGGAATAACATCAGTAGATATCCAGATTTTTATCAAACAAAAAATTAAAAAAGAAAGTCCTAATTTTTTAACAAAATCTTTCTTTGCAAATTAAACTTAGCAAACTAGAAAATCAGAATGCCTAATTTTGCAACAAAGCAAAAAGACCAACTGATTGTTGATTTGTTTCACAAGCACTGAGCAACAATAGCCAATGTGGAGAGGAGAGTAATTGTAGACGATGATTGGGAAAGAAGATTTCAACATGGCCACTGATCTATGTGAATCAAAAGCAAACGATTTACTCAAAACACCATCACTGATGTTGGCCTAACACCTTCAAAGCTTCAATATTGTTGGTTGAAATAGAAAATGAATGAAGAGAGATAGACACGAGAGAGAGCTCTTATTGTTTGGGATTCTGGTTGTTTTTCCCAACGTGTGTGTGAGAGAGAAGTCTAAACATTTGGGATTCTAAGTGTTTTTCCAATGCGTGCGTGTAAGAGAGAAAATAGGGATTACAGATGAGATTTAAAGACAAGACAGTTGGAAGGTGTAGAGATATGGTAGTCTGGTAAGTCAATAGAACAAAGCCACGTGTACCTTAAAATATATTATTTAACATGTCGGTTGGTCGATTTCAACGGTTTTCTAATTGAGGCATCCGATGACTGACCAAGACCTAGATTTATAAGGCTTTGATGGCCCGCAGCCGGCCATTCAGTTTAACGAGACCGTCTGTTACAGTCATTTTTCGGTTGTACCGGTCGGATTTTTCAGGTGATTCAGTTGTATGAACAATCCTAATTCACTTATAAATATATTACCTGAAATAAAATCGTGTTATAGTACTTTCTAAGATAATCTTCATGGTTTTGTGTCATAATTGTCCAAATCTCTTTCTACCATTTGGGGCATTTACACATAACTGGGGGTCTTCTGTTTTTTATTTGACCTTGTTGATCAAGGGTCATTATGTTATGTTGTGTTTGTTAAACCGTTATTACCAATTAGTTTATTTAATTGTTAGATTCTAAGACTATTCTTGTAGATATTTGATATATATATATATGGGTGAAGGGACGTAACTGACTGGAGAAAGTGCTTCTTGTTTTTTATTATTATCAATCAACCAAATAGATTCATAATTGCCTAGTCTAATTAGGCGTCATTAAAGCCTTCTTAGCAATATTGCTCAGTGGGGTCGTTTAGGCGAGCTGAGAAGACCACTCAACTTGGTGGTGTGAGCTTAATTCTAAAGGTGGGACATGCTTGGTCAAGCTACTCTGTTATGCTGGTGTGATGAGACTGGATATAGTTACTGCTGCTTCTCTACTGCTTTCCCTTGCTGGAAAGAAAGGGGAAAAAGTCACGAGAATAATAAATAGAAAAATAAATTTTTTTGTGGTTTATCTTGTTGGAATTCTTTGTTGTAGAGAGTTTTTGTGTACTTTAATTAGCTGCTCATTTTTAAGGCGCTCAGTTTGGCAGATTAATTTGCACAGTTTCTTAATCTAAAAGAAAGAAAGAAAGAAAAAGAAAAAGAAGGAAAAAGAAGATATCCAATAAAAAATATTTGATATTGGTATGTATTCTACAGATATCAGGAAAACCAGCAGTTGCAAAGAGAGCTCTTTATGAGGTTTCCACTTTGCTGCATCAGAATCCCAGGAAGGACAGACCTCCATTGAACTTCCCTATGCCCCATGGGGGCCAAGGTTTTCATCCCCCTGGTCCTTCTATGGCTAATTTGCACCCTCCAGGAAATTCAATGTGGTCTCAGAAGCACTCTGATTCCCGTGATATGCCACCAATGCCATGGATGGGAGGATTTGGAGACCAGCCTTCTGGATTTGGGCTGGGTGGTTTTGATGGCGGTCCTCGTATGTATGGTGGGGAGGTGCCAAGTGAGTTTTCTATGAAAATTTTGTGCTCAGCTGGGAAAATTGGTGGAGTCATTGGCAAGGGAGGTTTCAATGTAAAACACTTGCAGGAGGAGACAGGAGCTAGTATTCATGTAGAAGATGCATCAGCAGAGTCAGAGGAACGTGTGATTTGTGTCTCTTCTTTTGAGGTTGACTTTCATTTCTTTCCTTTTTTCTTTCTATTTCCTGCCCCCTACCCCCATGTGTAGACATTTAAAACATATCTCCATCTTATGCATCTGTTTGTTTGATTTAGAAGCATCCTTCATTTAAGCAAACTTTTGTGTATTTATTGTTTCTAGATTTTTATTGTTATCAATGTACTAGCATCATTTTACTGAAATTGTTTCAGACTCTCTCGAATCAAAGATCACAGGCTATTGATGCCATTCTTCTGCTTCAAAACAAAACGAGTGAATTTTCTGAAAAAGGAATTATTACCACTAGACTTCTTGTTCCATCAAGTAAGGTTGGTTGCATTCTTGGACAAGGTGGTCATGTAATCAATGAGATGAGGAGGAGAACCCAGGCAGACATACGTGTTTTCTCCAAGGAGGATAAGCCCAAATGTGCAGCTGATCATGAAGAGCTCGTGCAGGTTAGGTGGCTGCCTTTTAATTTAATTCTAGTTGCTATCTGCCATGTTTGTTGAAGTTTGATTTTTCTGAATGCACACACACACACACACACACACACTTGTATTTGCTTATATAAATGACACTTCCTATTACTTGAACTGATCTATGCTATTGATAGTTTAGATATCTGGATACTTTGGTGTTGCGAAAGATGCTCTGGCAGAGATAGCATCAAGACTTAGAGAAAGATGTCTGCGAGATGTCAATGCTGGAGCAGAACCTTCATCAGTTGGGCCAGTTAAGGGATTTGGCCGTGTTGGAAGTTTACCTGGTGTAGGGCGGCCACATCCGTCTGGCCCCATAAGAGCTGGGAGCTCAAGAGGTTATGAATTTGTAAAGGTATATTCTATTTAAAGCTTTATGTGTAATCCTTCGATGTTTTCCAATGTTAATGCTCCTGTCTTTTGATCAGTTATTTGTTCATAAAAAATTTCATTGTGTTTGCAAAAAATGGCTTAATTGGCTTTGTTTGCAGTGTCAGTTTTACTGAATCAAGTTGTGTTGATTCATTATAATTATATTCGCTAGCCAATACCTAAATTTTTATTTTTTTTAATCATTACTGCCGTAGAGATGTGGTCTGGCAAGTATTAAGCTAGAAAACATCCATGACTTGTTTGAATATATTTTGAAGTTAGCTTGCATAAAATTTACTTTCTTTCACAAGTTACCTGGTATTAGGTGGTACATAAGTCTTGGGCATAACAACTAATTCATGTGAAGTAAAACCATGTTTTAGCATAAAACAAGTGAACTTACACGTGTACAAATCTCATGCTTTTTGTTGCTATCAAAAGTTTCAAGCTTAGTATACCTAGTATGTGGTTGATTCAAATTTCTTGTGTCAAACGGATAACTTCTATTGTTCCTCTTTTCTGCATTGCAATCACTACCAAGAGATGGAGAACGATGCCCCTATTGGGGGGCTCTTGTGCATGTACTTCTTGCACATAAGAGATGGGGGACTAATTCTGAGACTCAAAATGTGCGTTTTTATGACTTCCGTGCACAGGATTTGTCGTGCTATTTCAGGGAGATAGAATCACCAAATGGGCCTTAGCTTTGGTGCATGAGGAGATTCTTTGGGGGGTAATTCTTTCCCCAAGAGATATGGAGGCCTGATTCCAACTCTATACTGTTGGCTTTTTGAGGATGCATGTTTGCAAGAAGTCTTAGATTGTTTGGGATGTTACCATGGCTAATTCTTGACTGTTGTTATAGATTAATTTTTCTGACTAACAAGCAAGTTGCTTGTTTGTCTTCTTGGTTTTGATTTTTCAAAGCATTGTCCCTGCCATGTTACTAAGACATTGTTGATGCTGTTTTGAAGGGTGGTGAACATGACTATGAACCCAGGCGTTATCCAGATCCTCAAAGTCCTACCGGGTATTGACTCATTCTGATTTTAATAACTTTTATTTTAATTTAGTGTTATGTTGTCTGATGGAGAGCATTAATATCTTTTTCTTCTTCCAGATATCCTAACATCAACAGTGGTATGGATGTGAAGATGCGAAACAATGTCGTAGGTTCTGTAGTTGGAACAAGAGGGAGCAACACGAGTGAGGTCAGTGTTGTGTTCACAACAATTTTTTTATTTTATGAATGTTATTTACACTTCAGTTCAGCATGAACTTTCTACTGGGAGAGCCCTGTAGTAGAACTAAGTTCTGCTATTTGATATAGGTTGGGCTGGTAATTTGTTTAGGTGTCTGCCTGTCTTCGTTTAGCCCATTCTGCTGGAACTCTCAGTTAAAATTGGGAAAATCTCCTTCCTATTAATGGGTCTTTCCTAGAAGAAAGGCAAAAAGGAAACCTTTTTGGAAACGTTCGGGGAATTGCAGAAATTATTTAAGGAATTTTATTACTAATAAAATTGAGAAATGATGAGGAGGGGTGAAAAATATGTTTCCTACTAATATCTAGTTAGGTTACAACGTCTGAATAAGTTTCTCCAAATCATTAATTGGATATTTCATCTAACTTTTAGTAAGTTCTCTTTCTCATATTTACTGCTTTTAATTATGTAAGGATTACTTAAGACTTTTTTCTTTAATATCCAGATTGATCGAACGAGATTGAAGTACCAAGATCCTCATTTTGGTGGTTCTGTTGAGATTCATGGGTCTTCTGAGCATTTGAATGCCTCCCGGAGTACTTTTGAGGCATACATTTCTTCTGCTGGACAAAATATCAATTCTCCACGAGGCTCTTATCAAAACTACAGTACTCAACAAAGCACCTACCCAACCATCAATACTCCACAAAACCCATACCAGAATAACAATATCCCACAAACTGCCTACCAGAACATGGATTCTCGGGAAGCCTTGTACCAAAACATCAGTGCCCAAAAAACTCCCTACCAGACCATTGGTGCACAACGTTCTTACCAGTACTGACACTAGAATTGGGATTTTTTTTGTACCATAATTTGTTGTAGTGTTTTATAATTTGGTAATTGTCACTGATTTATCAGCACTTGACTGCATGCTTTCAAGGTAATTTGAGTTTTTCATGATCCAGCTTTCCTTGTCATGATCTGAAATCATTTTAGTGTTGGCTATGCCGTGTTTGGTTGGGAGATTTGAGGAGGGATTTGGAAAGAGAAATGAAAAAGGTAGGTGAAATATAAATAAAATATACTTAAATTTTACCTAATTTCGCACACTTTTTTCTTTTTCTTTTTTAAATTCCTCTCCAAATCTTCCAACTAAGTACAGCACTGGGAAAACTAAATGTTGTTTTCGGATTGTTTTTATTCTACTCATTTTTTCTTCCCTTCTCTTTTTCCTGTATAAATACCTCTACAACTCAGTGTAAATGCCCTGTATTTTCAGAGTGCATGTGCTTGAATGATCTGCTTTAACTATATCAGAATTTCTGTATAGACAAAGCTAGTTGTTGATTGTCAATTATTTATTGCATTTGGATTTTGTTCTTTTCTGCATTGGTAATGTATGTCAATGGAACACTATATTCATTCTATACACGTTGCGATTTGAATTGATGTCCATTCAAATTGAATATGCCTAATTAATTCATGAATGGTTATTCAGCTGAAACATTTTTATTTTTATTTGTAATTTCTGGTATTGTATTTTGTTCTAGCAAGAGCATCTCCAACGGTTCACCTAATTTTTTATCAAATTTGAGTAAAAAAATGATCATTTTCTCAATTTCATAAAGAATGTTCCAATGGTTAATTTTCATCAAATTTGTTCCAGGGACAAACGGTTGGTCGAGTCGACCGGTAAGGTAAAATTTTTTTTTTTTTTTTAATTGTTTGAACCTATCTATTTGAACTGTTTAAACTTTTTAGTGGTCGATCGGCTGGTCGATCGGTAAGGCAAATATATATATATATATATATATATTTTTGAATTGTTTGAACCTACTCATTTGAATTGTTTGAACGTTTTCGTGGTCGACCGGTTGGTCAACCGGCCGAGCAACCGGTTGGTTGATCGGTTCCTCTCCTTCAATGGTCACAAACAGTAATTTGTTGAAATTTGTATTCTGTTCTTTGTTTGATGATTTTTTTGTTCAATTCTCAAATTGTTACCAGTTTGGTGAAACTGTTGAAACTTTAAAAAGTGATTTTTTCATCAAATTTCAAATTTGATGTCTGATTTAATGAACGTTAGAAATGGTCTAAGCGATCCAATATTCAGAATTTGAGATGAAAGTATATTGATTTGATTGGTGACTCAATCAGATGTCATTTCCTTCTTGTCATCAATTAGATTCAAATTACCATGGATGTGACGAAATTTTCAGAACTCTACAAATACAATGTTTTCAACCATAGAATTAGGACACGTTTCATTTTGTAAGGAGTGTTTTTAATTTTTATTTTTGTATTCGAAATCATAAAAAATGAAAATCTAAAAGTTTTAAACGTGTTTTCAATTTTGTTTTTATTTTTATTTTTATTTTTATTTTTATTTTTGTATTCAAAATCACAATAAATGAAAATCTCAAAATTGTAAATGTGTTTTTAATTTTTATTTTTTGTATTCAAAATCATAAAAAATGAAAATCTCAAAATTGTAAACGAGATGAGTTGCAAAGCATACCTCTTAATTTTTCCTTTGTTTTCTCAATTTTTTGAGGCTTATTTAGCTTAGTTAAAAAAATGTTTGCAAATTTCTCGTCACCTCTTTGTAATATGTAGTTTGTAGTTTGGTTCATGTGCAATTTCTTTCCTTATCATTTAAAAATAATTATATAGTTTTCTTGTGATTTGTGAATTGAAATTTACCTAGACATTCTTCCTTATCATTTATAAATAATCACAAAATTCTCTTGTGATTTATGGATTGAAATTTAAAAGCAAGTTTGAAATTTGTGCCAAAACATATAATGGTAATTATATGTTTATTTTCAAATTTTAAAAATAAATTACACAAGGTGCATATAGAGTTAAAATGATTTTTGCCTCTAAAAAATAACAAAAATATTTGTAATTTGCATAATAATTGGTTTTATGACCCTCTCTATATGAAGGAATGGGACTTCGACACCTGACATTTAGGCCCCGTTTGTTTTCAGATGTAGAATGAAGGGAATTGATAGTGAAGAGATTAAGTAAAATTGTGTTTGTTTTGATGATAGTTGTTAGTATATGGATTGTTAAATTATTTTTATATAAAATAAATATAAAATTATTAGACTTATTTATTTTGATGATTTATTTAATTATGTTTTAATTTATTTGAAAGAGAAAAGAAAAAGAATCAAAATTTATTTTGATGATTTATTTGAAAGAGAAAAATAGAATCAAAATTTATTTTGTCCTATTATTTCTCACCTAAACCTTTATCTTAAATGTTGTTAGAATGTATTCAATATTTGATTAAATCAGGAGTTCAAACAGCTCAAAACAAAGGTTCAAACTGCCTAGCACAGCAACAGGCCAAAAGATTCAAAAGGTTCAAGTGGAAGATATTCAAATTAGTAATGATAGAAGTATAACGGTTATAAACGACTATAAAGGTTCAAAAGGCTCAAGTGAAAGATATTCAAATTGGTAATGATCGAGTAGAAGATATTCAAATTGGTAATGATGGAAGTACAACGGTTATGAACGGCTATAAATTCAAATGACTACAACGGCTATAATTTTTATTATATAAGCTTCTAATGTAAACAAGTCACAAAAAATCTGAAAATATTCTTTGATCTATAATCACTCACATCTATTCTCAGAAATTATACACTGAGCCTTATAGCTTTAAGCACATCTTTCCTGTGTGAGATTTACAGAAAAATCAAAACTTCATTTTATATACTCCCTCCGTCCCACAATATTAGTCCCTTATTCCATTTTTCATTGTCCCAAAATATTAGTCCCTCTTAAAAAATCAAATACAAAAATAATATAAATTTCTTATTTTGCCCTTCTTTTGAATTAATAAACAATATAAAAAGTACAATTATGACATTGATATTCTCAAAAAATATACTATCAAAAGGGTAATTTTGGAAAATTAACTTTTTTAAAATTCAATAATTGTACTACCAAAAAAGTTAGATTCCTCAAAAGGGACTATTATTTTGGGACAGAAGGACTATCTATCTTTGAGAGATATTTATTGTAAGCTTTCTTTGAAAGTAAAAATACCATTTTATCTTATAAAAGTGTTGCAAATACCGTGTTCTTGAAATCTTGAGAGTGATTGTGAATCACCTAAGATTTGCAAGGGTTTGGGTTTGTGAAGTCTACGTGAAAGCAAAAATACCATTTTATCTTATAAAAGTGTTGCAAACACTGTATTCTTGAAATCTTGAGAGTGATTGTGAATCACCTAAGATTTGCAAGGGTTTGGGTTTGTGAAGTCTACGCAAAATCCGTAGGGGATTGCTCCATTTGTAAAGAGGTTGCTAACACCCATGTGAAGCTAAAAAATGGTGAAAAATCTCAAGTGATGCTTGAAGAGTGGACGTAGGCCAAGTTGAAGTCGAACTACTATAAATTTGTTTGCCTCTCACTCTCTTATCTCTTTATTTTATTTTAAATTGCCATAACTATATTTCACATTTTTACCGTACTAAAATCATTAACTGACATAGTTGTTAAGACAATTGTTTTAATTATTTTTGTTTCATTAATTATATTTATCTATTGTGCTAGTCATAATTTTTATTAGAGTATTATTAATTTTAACTGTAAAAACCTAATTCACTCCCCTCTTAGGTTGTCTTTTGGATAACAATTAGTATCAGAGTCTAAACTCTTGTTTTAGATTTAACCATCTAGGAGTTTCGATCCATGGCAACCTTAGCTGAAGGACAAGCCACAAATAGACCACCATTGTTTGACGGAAACAACTATAGTCATTGAAAGGATAAGATGACCCTATACCTACAAGCCACTGATTGTGTCATGCGGTTTATTGTTACTAAAGGTCTAAAAATTACTACCAAATTAGTAAACAATATTAGTGTACCTAAAACTGAAGATGAATGTGATGAGAAAGATCATAAATTATTGTAAGCTAATGCTAAAGCCAATCTCATCCTTGTTTGTGGATTAAACTCTAAGAAGTATAATAGAATTTCAAATTGTGATTCGGCAAAAGAAATTTGGGACAAACTTGAGATAACGTATGAAGGTACAAACCAAGTGAAGGAATTTCGTATTGATATGCTTGTTCATAGTTATGAATTGTTTAAAATGAACTCTGATGAATTTAGATTGGATGAGCATATGGGTTCCCTTATGACTCATGAGATCACCATGAAAGGACATGAGGATGTTGAAAACAAAAAGAAAAGTAGAATTGCATTTAAAGCCTCATCAAATGAAGAAGAACATGAAAACTCCAATGAGGATAAAAGCTATGCCATGTTTAGTACAAATCTCAAAAAGCACTTCAAGAAAAACAATTATGGAGGAAGAAGACCTTTCAAGAAAGAGTATAACAAAGCTAACAAGAAAGAGCCTATAATTTGCTATGAGTGCAAAAATCCTTGACTTATAAAGATGGATTGTCCAAAATTGAAGAATCATGGAAAAGACTACAAAAGAAACAAAAAGGCCATGGTAACAGCTTGGGGAGAAAGTGAAGATGAAAGCTCAAGTGATGAAATTGAAAATAAAGTAGCCAACTTATGTCTCATGGCTCTTGAAGATGAAGACTCTACTCAAGAGGAGGTTTGTTTTAAGTTCAAAGCTAAAGAAGGGAAGTAGTACCTTGATAGTGGATGTTTCAAACATATGACCGGAGATAAATCATTCTTTACTAAACTATCATTGAAAGATGGAGGATTTGTTACTTTTGGAGACAACAAGAAAGGAAAAATCATCGGTATTGGTAACATCGGTATTTCTCCTAACCCTTCTATTGAAAATGTTTTACTTGTTGATGGACTTCAGCATAACCTACTTAGTATTAGTCAATTATGTGATAAAGGTAATCGAGTTATTTTTGATAAATCGCATTACACAATTAAAAGCACAAATGATCATAAAGCTTTATTCGTTGGTAATCGCCATGATAATGTTTATGTTTTTCATCTTAATGATCTCTATGCTAGTGATGTTAAATGTTTATATGTTAATAATGAAAATAATTGGTTATGACATAGAAGACTTGGTCATACTTATATAGATTTAATTGCTAAACTTTTGAGAAAGGATTTGGTTATTGGACTTCCAAAAACTAAATTTGAAATAGATCATATTTGTAGTGCTTGTCAACAAGGAAAACAAACTAAAACATCATTTAAATCAAACTCTCATATTTCCATAACTAGACCTTCACAACTATTGCATATGGATTTATTTGGTCCCTCAAGGACATCTAGTCTAGGTGGTAAACGTTATTGTCTTGTTATTGTTGATGATTATTCAAGATTTACATGGGTTATGTTTTTAGCACACAAAGATGAAACATTTTCTTCTTTTACAAAACTCTGTCGTAGAATTCAAAATGAAAAAGGCTTTCTTATTACTAATATTCAAACTGACCATGGTAGAGAACTTGAAAATGAGAAATTTGAATTGTTTTGTGTTGAGCATAATATTAGACATAATTTTTCAGCACCTAGAACCCCTCAACAAAATGGTGTAGTAGAAAGGAAGAATAAAACTTTAGAAGAGATGTGTAGAATAATGCTTTGCGAAAATAATCTTCCTAAATATTTTTGGGCCGAAGCCGTTCACACCGCATGCTATATTTTAAATCGTGCATTAATTAGACCTATTCTCAAAAAGACTCCTTATGAATTTTGGCATGATAGAAAGTCCAGCATTAGTCACTTGCATATTTTTGGTTGTAAATGTTTTGTGCATAATAATGGTAAGGATAATTTAAGTAAATTTGATTCAAAATCTGATGAAGCAATTTTTCTTGGCTATTCCTTAACTAGCAAAGCTTATCGTGTTTTTAATAAAAGAACTCTTATCGTGGAAGAACCTATACATGTGGCATTTGATGAAACTAACATCTTTGCTCAAAAGCAAATTCTTAGTGATAATATAGATTTAGAACCAAATGTAGAAGATTCAAGTATCTACAAAGAAGAGAACCAACCATGTAAATTAAACAAAGAGATGGAACAAACTATTCTCCAACCTCAAGAAGAAGGAGGAAACAATGATGATTTGCCAAGAGAATGGAAGTTTGTTCATAATCACTGTAAGGATTTAATCCTAGGTGACCCTATAAAAGGTATTGAAACTCACTCTTCACTTAGAAATATTTGTAGTAACTTGGCTTTTCTCTCACAAATTGAGCATAAAAACTTTCGAGAAGCCGAATTCGATGAACATTGGATGATAGCTATGCATGAAGAGCTTAACCAATTTGAGAGAAACAAAGTGTGGGAACTTGTGCCAAAACCTAAAGATCATACCATTATCAATACCAAATGGATCTTTCGAAACAAGCTTGATGAATCCGACACAATTATAAGAAACAAGGCTAGACTTGTTACACAAGGATACAATCAAGAAGAAGGTATTGATTTCGATGAAACCTTTGCTCTGGTTGCTAGATTAGAAGCCATTCGCATGTTACTTGCATTTGCATATTTTAGAGATTCAAACTTTATCAAATGGATGTAAAAAGTGTCTTTCTTAATGGTTTTATAAATGAGGAGGTTTATGTTAAACAACCCCCAAGTTTTAAAGATCATGCTTTTCCAAATCATGTTTTTAAGTTATCAAAAGCTTTATATGGTTTGAAACAAGCACCTTGTGCATGGTATGAACGATTAAGTAAATTTTTGATTGAAAATAATTTTTCTAGAGGAACGATTGACACAACATTTTTTGTTAAAACCAAAAATGATGATTTACTTATTGTGCAAATATATGTGGATGACATTATATTTGGTGCTACTAATGAAACCTTGTGTGAGGAATTTGCTAAGTGTGTGCAAGGTGAGTTTGAGATAAGCATGATAGGGGAGCTAAATTATTTCCTTGGACTTCAAATCAAACAATGTAATGAAAGAATTTTTATCAAACAAGCTAAGTACACAAAAGAACTACTCAAAAAGTTTGCTATGTCTGACTCAAAAATAGCTGGAACACCTATGAGCACATCTATTAAGCTAGACAAGGATGAAAAAGGTAAGTTCATTAATCAAACAAAATATCAAGGTATGATCAGCTCACTTCTTTATTTAACCGCAAGTAGAGTCGATATTATGTTTAGTGTTTGTATGTATGCTAGATATCAATCAAATCCTAAGGAATCACATATTAGTGCTGTTAAAAGAATTTTAAGATATCTTGTTGGCACTCAAAATTTGAGACTATTTTATCCTAGAGGTGTTGCATTTGACTTAATTAGTTACTCGGATGCCGACTTTGCTGGATGCAAACTTGATAGAAAAAGCACCAGTGGGACTTGTCACTTTCTTGGTAACTCATTAGTATCTTGGTTTAACAAAAATTAAAATTCTGTTGCTTTATCAACGGTTGAAGCTGAATATATAGCTTTCGGAAGTTGTTGTGCCTAAACACTTTGGATGAAACAACAATTGGAGGATTTTGATTTGCATTATGATCATATCCCTATTAAATGTGATAATACTAGTGCTATCAATTTAAACAAAAATCCGATTCAACACTCACGAACAAAACATATTAAAATTTGACATCTTTTTTTAAGAGATCATGTTCAAAAAGGAGATATTGTACTTGAATTTGTAAACACCGACAAGCAATTTGCGGATATTTTCACAAAACCCCTAAGCGAGGATTGCTTCAATTTTATTCGTGGCGAGTTTGGAATGTCGATTTCTATTTAAAAGGTTTTGTTGTGACTGTGAAACTTGAATTTTTGTTAAAATGATATATGTGTATTGCTACATTGATATGGAAACATTTTATCAGTTGAATGCTGTCAAGTCTTTCATACATTTATTGTCCTGAACAGTTTGCTATTCATAACTATGTATTTTTGTTCTGCATCTTGAGTTTAATTTAATTTTGCATACATTGATTTTTTTTAAACTCTCATGGTATTTTATTTGTATTACCATTCCAGCAACACCAACGTTCCATTAAGTTTAATTTCTGCTGGTATTATTTTATTTTATTTTATTTTACTTTATTTTTATTTTTTTATTTTGCTATTAGGCTTCATTTATTTTATTTTTATTTTTTTCATTATTATTTTTTGTTTGGGCTTAATTTTCTTATTTTTTTCTACCTTTTAATTTCATTTTTCAGTACTTAAACATAAAAACAAAAACAACTCAAAATACAACTATTTACATAAAAAAATAAATAAAATACCCTTCATTTTTTTTACGGCCATACGCAGATCAAACTAAACATATTTAAAAAAAAAAACCAAAAATACAAAAAACAAAAACAAAAACAAAAACAAAACAACCATTCATTTTTTTCCGGCCATACGCTGACTTCACTTACTCGCCTTTTCCACCGTTTTCTTCTTCTTTTTATCACCTTGGGCGACCCTTGACGCCCTTGCCCCCGTACTTTCGTCGAGAGCAACGACTCCCCACTGACTATCAAAGGCCAAGAACGACGTTGCTCCAAATCGGGCCATGGAGGTGATCTTTCGTTTAAACTCTTTATTTTCGGCCTTCAGTGTGCCTATTTCTGCTCGCGCATCCTTGTACATGCATTGAAGCAGAGAGAGTTGGGCGTTGACCTGATGGAGCTCACTCGTCCTGTTCTGCAATCGGTGAGCCAATTTTGTGACTGCCGTTACCGTCTCCATATAGGACGTCAGTGTGAAATGATTGGCTTCTATGTCAGATTAAGCTGCCATGATTTGCTCAATCGACATCATAGGAAGGTTAGGCAGAGGAATGACAGGAAGAGTAGAAGTAGAGGCAATCGGTCCAGTAGAGCTTATGAGATCGTTCAGGTCCGGAAATAGAGTGAGGGGACGGGATGAGGAAGCCATGGTTTAGAGGTGAGAGGTGTAAAAGAAATGAGTTGCAAAGAAATAGAAGAGAACAGACTGAGGTTTGGCCTCTTCCGTTCAGTTTTTTTTTGTCTCTCGATGCGGAAGAAGACCAAAAGAGAGTGGTGAAGAAGAGATAGACGACGAGATAGAAGAGAGTGAGGTGAAGAAGAAGAAGAAGAAGAAGCAGACGAGTGTGATTAAGAAGAGGGCTGAAGAGAAAAAGACAAGGAGGGAGCGATAGCCGAGGCGAGCGACAATCGAAGAGAGCTGTTTTTGTCGGTCGGCTGACGCAAAAGTGAAGCCACGTGTTCGACACGATTTTCAACGAAAAAGAGAGGTGCGGGCGATTCATATATATATGTATATATATGTTTTGATTATCTATTTTTTTATGCCATTTATCACTATCATTTTCCACCTCCTCCTCCAGATTATGAACCATGCTTTCCTTTTAATAATGTCCCAGGGAGAGAAATTATATGATGTTATGTATTATGATATTATTTTCAAATTATGGTATTATTTGAGACCTAATCTGATGATTATGTATTTATAGTTTGATATCTTAATCTTATATCATGTCGTTGATTAAATCTTATTTATTACACATGTGCTAACCTATGTATTTAGAAATGAATTCAGGGAGCATGACTTGAGGGGGAGCATTTTTTACTCCCAAATCAAATCAAAACATTATTGTGTGCCATCATCAAAAAGAAAGAGATTGTTAAACTTATTTATTTTGATGATTTATTTAATTATGTTTTATTTTATTTGAAAGAGAAAAAAAAAAGAATCAAAGCTTATTTTGATGATTTATTTGAAAGAGAAAAATAAAATCAAAATTTATTTTGTCCCATTATTTCTCACCTAAACTTTTATCCTAAATGTTGTTAGAATGTATTTAATATTTAATTAAATCAGGAGTTCAAACAACCTAAAACAAAGGTTCAAACAGCCTAGCACAGCAGCAGGCCAAAAGGTTCAAAAAGTTCAAGTGAAAGATATTCAAATTAATAATAATGGAAGTATAACGGCTATAAACGACTATAAAGGTTCAAAAGGCCAAAAGGTTCAAAAGGTTCAAGTGAAAGATATTCAAATTTGCAATGATGGAGTGAAAGATATTCAAATTAGTAATGATGGAAGTACAACGACTATAAACGGTTATAAATTCAAATGACTATAACGGCTATAAACGGCTATAAATTCAAATGAATATAGCGATTATAAACGACTATAAACGGCTGTAATTTTTATTATATATACCAAACCTCTAATGTAATCAAGTTACAAAAAATCTGAAAATATTCTTTGATCTATAATCACTCACATCTATTCTCAGAAATTATACACTGAGCTTTATAGCTTTAAGCTCATCTTTCCTGTGTGAGATTTACAGAAAAATCAAAGGTTCATTTTATATATCTATTTTTGAGAGATATTTATTGTAAACTTTATTTGAAAGCAAAAATACCATTTCATCTTGTAAAAGTGTTGCAAACACTGTGTTCTTGAAATCTTGAGAGTGATTGTGAATCACCTAAGATTTGTAAGGGTTTGGGCTTGTAAAGTCTGTGTAAAATCCGTGGAGGATTGCTCTATTTGTAAAGAGGTTGCTAGCACCCTTGTGGAGCTAGAAGATAATGGAAAATCTCAAGTGAAGTTTGAGGAGTGGATGTAGGCCGAGTTGAAGTCGAACCACTATAAATTTGTTTGTCTCTCTCTCCCTTATCTCTTTATTTTATTTTATTTTATTTTATTTTATCTCTTTCCAAACAAAAGGGCCTTAGATTCAAACCAAACAAAATACTAGTTGACCAATTAGATTAGTAGTGGGCAGTGTGGCACTACTCGGAGTTGTTTTCGCAAAATTGGATTGGGCAATGGTAGAGGGTCACAATTTTTGTAGCTCAAATGGCTCAAAACTGTCAAAACGATGTCGTTTTGGACAGATAACATGCTAAAACGACGTCGTTTTGGCAGTTTTGAGCCATTTGAGCCACAAAAATTATGGCCCTCAAACATTATTCAATTGGATTTATTTAAATTTATTCATAATAATTTTTATCCACACACACTTGTATCTTTACCTATTGTCTAAATTGTTATGTTGACTAAAGTAGATGAGAGACACCAAATGTACTAGGCCGACAACTTACAATTGGGTCTGTCTAACCACACCTTTCAGATCCATGACTTGCCCAGTCCTGGAGGAACCACCCACCACTTTCCCTATCCATGGCTGGCCTTCTCTGGGTGGTCCACTAATTTGGTACTCCCAAAAAGTACACAATTATAACTGTTTTACTAAGGTTATGCCTTAAATGAATTGTAATAAAAAAAGAAAAATCATAAAAAAAAATAAAAATTTAATTTGGATTACATTTATAATAAGTTTAATTCACACACTTTAAATTCTGAACACTTTAAAAATAAAAAAAAATAAAAACAGATAGCGTTGTTGTTGGCTCCATTCCTAATGAGAGCAATTTAACATGCAGCAGCATTAGAGAGGATAATCCAAAGAAGACTGAACAGTGAAAACTCGTGATGTATGTTGAGCAAAACAAAACTGAGGCTTCTGTTTTGGTATATAGATAGATATGGTTCACTTCTCATGCTCAATAATAAGAGTAAGTAGTAGGAATAGTAGTGCTCAACCCACAATGCCACTTGTAGATAAAAAGTTGTGGCAAGCTCTTTTTGAAATTTTACTTCTTGAAGATGAGTGTTTGTTTGTATTGTAATCCAACTAGCAGATGACTCCTACAATACACATGTTTTTTTTTTAGAAAGTATTTAACAATACGATGTGTGTTTTAAAAAAGTAATTTAAATTTAAATTGAAATTTAAAACTAAAATTAAAGTATGATTTTAATTATTTATTTTGATAATATATGCACTATCGTTCTTTAAAAGTGTTATTTAAATATATATACATATATATATGATTTTAGTTAAATTATTTGTGTATTTTGATAATTTTAGTTCTATTGTATTATAAAAGTATAATTATCATATAATAATTTTGTATGATATATATTAAATTATAAGATAGTAAAATAAATATTCATTTAGATATTAAAGATAATAGTAAAATTAGAAGAAGAATTAGTAACATAAAATTAAAATTAAAAGTAATTCTAACTATTTAATTTTGTTTTATATTCATTTGGAAAATAAAAAAAATGTAGAAATAGAAATTATATAAAATTTATTGAAAAATTAAATAGAAATATTTTGTAGTTGGGTTACCATATAATAATTTTATATGATATATATTAAATTATAAGATTATAAAATAAACACTCTAAATTAAATTAAAATATCAACTATATAAAATAAATTCAACAATGACTAATCATGAAAGAATCTCATAACAACCTTTAAACCCAAAAAGAAAAAATAAATAAAAAATACCAAATGATAGATACATCACATTGTGTGCAGTAATTGATCACCTGTAATATGATATCAAAACATAGAAGAACTTACTATTCAACAATTGAAAAAATAACTCAAGTTGTAAATCCAAACTTCAGAGGTTTTTTGAGAGTATCATTGTTGTGTAAGTTTTTCCTCCAATGGTTGTGATTATATAATATAATATAAGAAAGATTTTGTACAATCAAAGTATAATTCACATAAAATTTGTAGTTAGATTAATGTAAGACTCAAATTGGGTTTGTAAAAGAAGTATTTTTCAAATAAATTCCATATAAAATTGGTATTCGGTTTGCGCTTTACCTGAATTTACGATGAAAAACATATAAAATAGGTAGTATTTATCAAATAGAGTTCTTATAAAATAGGTAAAGTTAGAATAATTTAAATTGACTTTGAGCTTGTATAGAACTCTATATGTAAATGAAAAATGCATACTGATGTTTTTTTTTTCTTTTCAAGTAAGACTTTAAAATGTGTCACATAAAAAAAAGAAAAACACTACTCATATATATATATATATATATGATATCAACAATCTCATATAAACATAATGATGTGTTCTCTCCCAATAATGCTCTTCATGGTATCAACAAGATATTACATCCTTACATCACCACAGGGATTGTCACCATCCCATGTTGATCCATCATTTTGAGTGCATCAATGCAATAGCATTTTGCTAAAGTCGTAGAATATTTACATAGAAATGGATCTCAGAATAGACTATACACCCACCTTTTGTGAGTGTTCTGTAAAATTTAGGATGACATGAGGGCTAATATTATAAATTTATTCAATAAAAATGTTATTATATATGCTTAATTAGATTTGGGAATTCATTACTTACATTTACAAGATTTGATTTTTTAAATTAAAATTATGAAGTATAGATTGTGAGTGTATGAACAAGAGGCAAACATATTTAGAGACCATTAACTAGATGTTGTGACTATATGCAAAAATGGCCGACAATTTGGGCAAAACTTTCAGTAATTATTTCACACCATCTTTCTAACTTGATCACAATAATTTGTCTAAATGCTACATTTATGGATTAACTAATGTAGCTCGCTATGGGTTTGGATTTTTTAATAATTTTACTCTTTTGTGCTTTTTGTTGTGAGTTTTTCTCTGTTAGTATAAGTTTTTCTGTTGGATGGACTCTTCTGTATGTACCGTTTAACTTATCTCAATGAAAATTTCTTCTAATCAAAAACAAAAAAAATATGTAGCTCAAAAGAGTAGGGTATTTTTTTTAAAGAAAAATTATTCATCCCCTAATTTTGTCTCCCTTCCAATTCCACCTCTAATACTGTGGAATTAGAAGGGACTAAAGGTGAGATAGAGAGGAGTGTATGACCGTTTTACATGGATTTTAGTAAAGTTGTTGGGGGTGAAATTGGGAGTCTCAATTATAAGATGTAGTAGGATTATTTTTTTAATAACCAATATGATTTTAGACGTAAATTTTAATAATAACTCTCCTTTTATCATTGAAAAAAAAAAAAATTAATCACAAAAATTAGTTTATGCATGACAAATGCACCAAGGCCTGTAAAGTAGAGTTGAAGTTTGGGTTTCAAGCCCAGCCCAGCCCCCTCTCCTCAGTATCATTGCACGATTGGGCTGTTAATAATGGTCCATGGCTAACTGTTATAGAATATTTCTGGGCCTGGGCTAATCACAACTAGACAAGATACCTATCCAGAAAAAAAGTTCATGAATTTACTCAAAAATTGGGTGTACGGCGGAGATCAAACTGGTCTGTTGTGGGTCTCTATCAATAATAAATCTGATTCACACAATTCAAATTCTGAATAAATTCTGTGTATTTTTTTTTCCTGAGTTTGTATAATTGTTGAATCATAACATACACCAATTTTGCTCCAGTAATGAATAAGCACTTTTACATACACATAATTAAATACAAGAAGAAAAAAAAAAATTGCAATATTCATGAGTGTGAGTTTTATAAAAAAAAAATAAATTTACAAGGGCCGGTGTGAGACCAATACCTATATAAATATTTGAATTTGATTTAATTCTGTGTAGATATTTCTCCTCGTCATGAATAGTTTTAATTTTAATTAATTAATTAATTAATTATTTATTATTGTTGACATAGTGCATGGCAGTGGTTTTGCATGTATTGACGTAGAAAGAAAGAATGATAGAGAAACGTATGTATAGTTTCAGCCAAAGATCGATACTAATTACTTTTCAAGGTTGAAAATGAATGTACAAAGGGCTCACTATAAATACATATTCATATGCAAATTTCATTATCAAATTGTCAAAAGGAAACTATACCAGATGCTCTAAGTGGTCACCATACACTAATGTCTCTTACTCCATGAACTACTTACCCCACCTCCAATGTATGCAAAAATAACCTTTGGAAATCTCACGTGGTTTTCTACAATTTCTAGAGGATGGAAATTCACTTCTATTGAGTGTGGTGAGCAAGTGGCGCGGTTTTCATCCACATCTCACTACAAGAATTTACACATTTGGCGACCACTTTTGCCGACCAAAAAAATTTTGGTCGCAAAAAAATGACATTTGGCGACCAAATATTAATTAGTCGCGAATGATCAAAAATTTTCGCGACCAAATATGAGTTGGTCGCAGAAGGTCACATTTTGGGGACTAAAAATGAGTTAGTCGCAGAAATTGGTATGCTTTTGGCGACCAACTACATTTTTGGTCGTGGAAGATTACATTTTGGCGACCAAAAAAAATTAGTCGCCAAATTAGTACTTTTAGCGACTAATATTTTAGTCGCCGTTGATTGAGATTTAGCGACTAAAAAATTTTGTTGGCGAAGGTACATTTTCTGCGACTAATATGGTGTTTTGGTCGCCAAAAGTTTGGGAGGGAAATTTGAAACATGGAGGGGAAAAATGAAATTTTTTGGCGACAAAAAAAATTTGGTCGCCAGGTACAAAACGACGTCGTTTTGTACCTGGAAAACGGGAAAAAAAAAAATTAAAAAAAGCTCTGATCTCCTCTGTCTCCAACTCGCTCTGTGTATGTTGATCCACCCTCTCCCTCTCTCTGTGTTCTCTCTCTCAATCGTGCCCACTCTCTCTAGCTCACCGAAGTCCCTTACAACCATTGCTCACGTCCGTCGCACATCTCCATCGCCATCGCCATCGTCCTCTGTCTAATGGACTCCTCATCTCTGGGGGATCCTCACCCAATCTCACCTCATCGCTGACCAGCGTCGCACGCCACTGCTAGCGCCACCGCCACCGCCGCCACCGCATCCTCACAGGTTCTCTCTCACTCTCGGTCTGTCTGTTTGTCTCTCTCTGTCTCTCTGTTTCTCGCTCTCTCCCTCTCTAGCCTTTGCCCTCGGTCTCTCTCTGACCACAAGTCTACCGCCGACCCACATCTCATACCAAGCTAGGGTTTCTCTCTCTCTATCCTCTTCATTTTGGTTTCGAGATCCATCTATGGAGATGGAGTACGTGACGGAATTTCATCACACTCACACGGATCGACGTCCGAAGAAGCGTCCCAGGTTAGGTTGGGACGTCTCTCATACCCCAAAGGTGAAGTCTTTACATTTCTCAAATTATACAAATATACATATACATATCAATATCTTTTGTATTAGCTTGTTTGGATGGAAAATTCTTTCCAGGAAAACGAAATTCCCGAGAGGACAATCCAAACTTTAGAAGACATGTTGAGAGCTTGTATTGTAACGACCCTAAAATACGTATCAGAAATTATCTTTATGTAATTATGGGTTAATGTGCTTTAATTTAATTATATTTGTTCGAATTAAAGAATTATCTGTTGGGTTTCGACTTTAAAACTGAAATTGACAACCCTTATGAGTTTAGAAATCGAAATTGAGTACATAGATGTGTTAATGGGAATTTTTAGAGCTATTTGGGAGAATTTATTGGAAATTTATTTCGCCTGATTCGTTAAGGTATGTTTGGGTGGTTAACTTTGCACTGCAAATTGAAAGCCTTAGAGGCTTCAGAAACCAGAACGGAGTACATAGTTATGATTAGCATAATTTTTAGAGTCATCTGGGAAGTTAAATTGGAATTTGATTTCGTACGATTCGTAAGGGCGTGTTTTGCTCTCCCTACTTGTAATAAGCTTTTATATATATATGAGTTGTTGAACTCATCAATTGGAGTCCAAAAATATCTAAGGAAGAGGGAGAGAACCATGAGAGAGAAAGAGAGAGAGAAGGAGAGACAAGCTTCTCTAAGGGAGAGAGCTCAACATTTATGGGGATTAGAAGATAAATTGAAGAGATTGAAGAGAGAGGAAGAAGATCAACCATCACTACAAGAATTTACACATTTGGCGACCACTTTTGCCGACCAAAAAAATTTTGGTCGCAAAAAAAAGACATTTGGTGACCAAATATTAATTAGTCGCGAATGATCAAAATTTTTCGCGACCAAATATGAGTTGGTCGCAGAAGGTCACATTTTGGCGACAAAAAATGAGTTAGTCGCAGAAATTGGTATGCTTTTGGCAACCAACTACATTTTTGGTAGCGGAAGATTACATTTTGGCGACCAAAAAAAATTAGTCGCCAAATTAGTACTTTTAGCGACTAATATTTTAGTCGCCGTTGATTGAGATTTAGCGACTAAAAAATTTTGTTGGCGAAGGTACATTTTCTGCGACTAATATGGTGTTTTGGTCGCCAAAAGTTTGGGAGGGAAATTTGAAACATGGAGGGGGGAAAATGAAATTTGTTGGCGACAAAAAATTTGGTCGCTAATCAAAAAACGACGTCATTTTGAATCTGGAAAACAGGAAATTTTTTTTAAAAAAAAGGCTCTGATCTCCTCTCTGTCTCCAACTCACTCTGTGTAGTATGTTGATCCACCCTCTCCCTCTCTCTGTGTTCTCTCTCTCAATCGGTGCCCACTCTCTCTAGCTCACCGAAGTCCCTTACCACCATTTCTCACGTCCGTCGCACATCTCCATCGCCATCGCCATCGCCATCGCCATCGCCATCGCCATCGCCATCGCCCTCTGTCTAATGGACTCCTCATTTTCTGGGGATCCTTACCCAATCTCACCTCATCGCTGACCAGCGTCGCACGCCACTGCTAGCGCCACCGCCACCGCCACCGCCACCGCCGCCGCCGCCGCCGCATCCTCACAGGTCCTCTCTCACTCTCGGTCTGTCTGTCTGTCTGTCTCTCTCTGTCTCTCTGTTTCTCACTCTCTCTCTCTTTAGCCTTTGCCCTCGGTCTCTCTCTGACCGCAAGTCTACCGCCGACCCACATCTCATACCGAGCTAGGGTTTCTCTCTCTCTATCCTCTTTATTTTGGTTTCGAGATCCATCTATAGAGATGGAGTACGTGACGAAATTTTATCACACTCACACGGATCGGTGTCTGAAGAAGTGTCCCAGGTTAGGTTGGGACGTCTCTCATACCCCAAAGGTAAAGTCTTTACATTTCTGAGGGAAATTTGAAACATGGAGGGGGGAAAATGAAATTTTTTGGCGACAAAAAAAATTTGGTCGCCAGGTACAAAACGACGTCGTTTTGTACCTGGAAAACGGGAAAAAAAAAATTAAAAAAAGCTCTGATCTCCTCTGTCTCCAACTCGCTCTGTGTATGTTGATCCACCCTCTCCCTCTCTCTGTGTTCTCTCTCTCAATCGTGCCCACTCTCTCTAGCTCACCGAAGTCCCTTACAACCATTGCTCACGTCCGTCGCACATCTCCATCGCCATCGCCATCGCCATCGTCCTCTGTCTAATGGACTCCTCATCTCTGGGGGATCCTCACCCAATCTCACCTCATCAAGTTTGAATAAGGTATGTCGATAAATTGCGGTTCATTGTAATAATGCTATTAAATCTTTACCTTTTTTTTGGGTTTCAGAACAGCCTAGCTATTACCTCTGGATGATTTGAGAAAGAGGAGAAAAAAAATATTGCAAAGTCTGATCCATCTTAGCGTTTTATTCTTTCGGCATTAGACATTGAATTTTTTTTTTTTGTTTTGAATAATTTCTAGCATTGCTTTGAATTTGCCATTGATTATAATGTGGGAGCTAAAAAATTGTTGGTTATGATGAGGGATGGCACATTATATTTGAATCATATTTCTATCATTCTCTCGTTTATATATGAATAAAAACGAGTGATAGCTTAGTGCTCATTTGTCACAAGGATATGCAGACATGACATAAACACAACGCTTTACGGGATATGGACACAACAATTTTGATCAAGTGGGCATGGGGAAAACATCTCAATATGTAGAATTTAAGTTCTATTTGTATACATATTTCTATTTCACAAGAGACCAATATATAATTGATTGATTTGTTCTAGTTTCCATATTAACAATTGCATTACTTGGAAGATGAACCCTCAATAGCTCTTTTCATCGGAAAGAGTTCCATATACATATTTTCAACATATACTACTACTCATTCTGTATTAGTTATAGGATTTTTTTCCTTTTTTAAAAATTATATTCGAAAGTGTCCAGTGCTTGCTTGACTTGTGCAAGCACTGGACATGTCTTCTCCAGCATAGTATTATTGTGCTTCACAGATGATTTTCTTCTGAACAAAAATAGGGAAATTTTCTATTCTAATAATAAGGAAAATAGCTTGTCCCACAGTACTGAAAGTAAATATTGATTGTGTTGTTGCAGAAACTGGCAGAGAAATGGATGGAGAAGAAGAATTTTTGGAAGTGAAAGTAGATTTTCAGGTTATATGGCTTATAACACTATTTATGACTTTTGATGTTACTCTCCAAAATTTTGCTGCTGAAATTTGTTCTCCCCTTGCCCGTATTTGTCTTGTTTATTTACTGCATTTGTTTGTTCATTTATGTTTGATGTCTGTGTAACTTTCTATAACATAATATAGGAGACATTTTTAGGCCACACAAGTCCAATCAGTCGGTGCCGCTTTTCTGCATCAGGAAACAATATTGCCAGTGCTTCTGTGGATGGTACTGTCAGGTATTTATGATGAAAGCTGTTAACATGCTGAGATTACCTATACCAGGAGAGTAATGTGGGAGGCTGATAAGCTAGTTGGAATTTTTAAAGAAAGAAAACACGGAAGGCTATGGTATGCCCTTGTCTGGAACATGAAAACATGGAAAGCTTAACTGTCCTGATTTTGTGGAACAGGGGTAGTCTATACCGCCTCATCCATAGGGCAGATGCTGGTGAAGTTTACCTTGTTGACGCGTACGACAAAGAGAGATTTGCAGAGGCCAGAAAGGAGTTGGATGCCTTACATAAAAAAGAACAACAATACTCAACCTTGTTAAGACCAGATGTTCTTTTTTTTTTAAATTGATTTTGATTATGTTAAATTTTTGTTGGAATGAATTGTTTTTTGGTTTTTGGGGTTTAGAATAGGGTTTTGTGAATCGTTCCTTGTTTTTGGAATCAATGTTGCTGCTACTGAGTTATGTGTTGAAACTTGGATATAGAAAATTTTATAATAAAATCTGTTTTGATTATGAATTCGTCCTGTTTTGATTATGAATTCGCTAAATATACAGGTGTATTATTTTCTTGCTTTGGCGACCAATTTATTAGTCGCGGCATCCAAAATAATTTTTTTTCACAAAAAATGATAATTGCCGACCAAGAGTTTTGGTCGCAAAAAATACATCTATTGCCGACCAAAACAGCTCTTGGTCGTGGAAACTCACTTTTGCCGACCAAAAGTTTTGGTCGCGAAAAGTAACAAATGGCGACCAAATTTTTTGGTCGCGAAATGTGATAATTGGCGACCAAAAAATTTGGTCGCGAAATGTGATAATTGGCGACCAAACTTTTTGGTCGCAAAATGTGACAATTGGCGACTAAGAAATTTTGGTCGGGAAAATATCACTTTTCGCGACCAAAGTGTTTTAGCGACAAAATAAATTAGTCGCGGTAATTAAATATTTAGCGACCAAAAATTTAGTCGGCAAATCCAACTTTTGCCGACCAACGAAAAATTTTGGTCGCGAATTACTTTTGCCGACCCTCAATTGGCGACCAAACTAGCGACCAAAAATTTTGGTCGCGGATAACTTTTGCCGACCAAAAATAGACTTTTAGCGACCAATTTTTTTGTTGCTAAAAGTGTTAATTCTTGTAGTGTCTACTCTTGGCTTCCACTAACTAGGACTCAAGTGGGGTTGGGATCAAATTATGACTCAAACTTGTCTTAATGGAGCGTCTACAATATTTTCACTTTGTCGGGCTCATCTAAACCCCTTTTGTATAACTCCTAGTTGGTAGGGGCTTTTTTGGTCTCATGCCCAAAGAGGATTGTTATGGGTAATCGCCCTTTCAATCCTTTTTGTCTCAAACCTTACACCACTAAAAATATTGGGTCACATTATCCTTACTATGGGGCCAAGTTACCCTTTTGTCACGCTTCTGATTTTACTTCCATCTAATCATATGATTAATGAGCCAATACTAATCCAAATTAGTCAAAGCACCTTCTCAACATAAAATCTAAAATAAATTAGTGGGATAGATTATGCAAAATCTGCAGGTGCTAGTAGGGATTCTCCTCCTCAGTCAACCCAGACTTCAATTAAGCATCCAACTTAGTTTAATAACAATTACCTTCTGAATAATTTTATCTAAAGAATTGATCACATCAATGATTACCTGTTTTTCTTATAATTATGTTTCCTGTTTACAAAAAAATTTTTTAAAAAAAATTAGTACCAATGGGAAGCTGTGTTTGCAACTATGGATAGTCATAATTAATCACAAGAGTGTCAATAAGATTGAATTAGTGGATCAGTTTTGATGTAACACCACATTCACTGCACTAATCGATCCATTATTGAGCTCCATTGATGTCATGAAGATGATGATGATGATGATTATTGCTATAATTAGCTGGAAGTTACTGTAAACTTATTTATAATTGTTTAGATCACTGAGCTCCGGTAGTTACTTAAAAGTAAAAATCAACAAATATATGATAACAAAGCAATGGGTGGTGTTCTCTTAATAGCCTAAATCATACCTTTAAGGTCACCGAAGCTTGTAAAGAATTGAAAGATAGTGATCCTTGTTATTTTAATCACAATGGTATGAAACTAGAAACAGGATCAAAAAACAAAATGAGAAGATTAGATTCCTTCTAATTGTGGTTCATACAATCAATACTATTCACTTTATTCTTTTGGGCAATTTTCTAAGTGTGTGTTGAAAATATAAATAATAAAGCTGTCATTTCTGTAAGAGTTTAAATTTTTAGATGAGTTGGTAGTTAATAATTCAATGGTATCAGAGCAGTTAGTCTAACTATTTACCCAGATATTACAAAATATTTGCATGTTTTTTGATTTTTTATGAAAGAAATATGTCAGTTTCTTTGACAAATTAAAATTTCAAATCAGTGAGTAATTAACAATTCAATAATGCTTAACTTTTCAATATTTTTCATATGAAAGTTGAATGAGGCATCACTTAAAAGGATGTGGAAGTTAATGGTCAGCACTTGACAATAGGAAGGACATATATAGACAGATGAATATGAAAGAAGTACTCTTTTGGTAGGAAAATTTTGTCTTAGGGCAGGTATGACATATTAAATTGAAAAGCATGCTGAACAAAAGACCAAAAATAAAAATAAAAACAAATCAGTATCAAATGAGACATAATTTAATATTTTGTTCGTTTGTTGGTTTAGAAATATGATTTGGGTAAGGGGATGAAGGTGGTGGTGGAGGATGTGGTGGGGAAAGGTGATCATGGTGAGTGATGGTGGAGCATAAATTGAGACATACACTAATGCAATTTTTTTTTTTGTATGTTATCTTACTATAAGAAATGAATGCATGAGGCCCATAGAGATAAAAGTTTTAATATCTCATTTTAGAAAAGCTATAAAATTAGAAAAATTGTTTAAAAATTTACCCAGAGTATTAATATTGATCTGTGATTGATACTCAATTTTGTATAATAGGATCTACATTTAAAAAATATCTTAATAATTTAACATTTTTTTTAAATAAATTTTTTTAAATACCTAACATTGTTGATGTCATTGGGACTCTCTTTAGCACTTTCCAATGGATGGAAAGCATAATGGGTCATACCTCCACTTAGAGAGAAAGATTTGTGTTGATTTTTGATTTTTTTGGTTTGGTTTTTTTTGTGCAAATTTTTGTTACTATGTATAAACCCTCCACCACGTTTCAGATCCACCCAATTCCACTCGTGCAAGAGGAAAAAGATAAGAAATTAATGAAAAAGCTTAACATCTAATCATTATCATAGGATAATCTCTTTTATGTGCATATGGGCGTATTAAAAAAATATGTATCATAAAGTATTTATTATTTTATGTAACATTACTGTATTGATAATAGAAATGAGCGGTCAATCGAGACATAAATATGAAATAATAAATACTTTATAATATACAATGTATTCATTATAACATTATTAAACAGTGTCATATTTATCTTCATTCGTGCCTAAGCATTAAAAGTTTTTTTTGCACAAACATTGTCTTTTATTTTATTTTTCTTGGCAAAAAGGACAGGAGAGGGTCTGACCATATATGTATATTCGCATAATCAATCATGCTAAGGTTAGACCAGCAAAGTCTTGACTTCAATGCATAATCTTAATTGGCTCAACCTAAATGGTATAGTTACTAGTTAGGCATGGTGTCTGGAATCCAATTTTAGTTATATTTTTTAAGTATGTTTTTTCTATGCTTTTGTTATTTATGTTGGAATATTATGTTTTTGTATTTTTATATTTAATTTTTTTAAAAATTTATATCCAGTGTTTTTGTTCCTGTTTCACTTTTTTAACCTTTTGTTGGTTTTTGTGTATAAATTCTATTTTTAAAAATTGGTTTCTTTGTTTATTTTGCGATAAACTAAAAAAATCAAAAAGTTACTGAAAGAGTTAAAAAGTCGGGTGTGTTTGGTTTGTGTTTTGAAATAAATTTTCAAAAAAAATTTGGGAAGAGAGTTCAATTTTTTTTTTTTTGATTTGTTTGGTTATATATTTTGAAAATAGTTTTGGAGTTTGAGAGTTTGAGATGATTTGATATTTTGTTATAGTAGAGTAGATGTGTGGGAGAAAAAAAATGATTGAAAAGAAGAGAGGATAGAGAAAAAGTGATTGATTAATCTATAGGAGAAAAAAAGTGATTTTAGAAAAAAAAAAATTCAAAAAATTTGAATCAAACAAAATTTTGAAAATTTTTCTAAAAAATTGTATCTTGAGATACAAACCAAACAAGCCATATTGTTCAAGGGTAGCTTGTGGGGGATAATTTTGCCCTTTGAATTGAACTACCCAAGAAGTCAAAAGGTTAAAAGTCAAAAAGTTAAAAGGGTAAAATTGTCATTTTGATTTTACTATAATATTTTATTACACATATTTTCGTAAAAAATAAAAAATTATCCCAAATATACTTTTTTTTTTTCTCTATTTTTTTACCAAGAAGTCAAAAAGTGCGCTTATATAGCACATCCCAAATAGCTACTTAACTTTTTTTGTGTCTTTTTTTTTTTTTTTAAAGTAATAATTTGGTGCTCTTAATTTTATTTTAAAAAAGAAGTCAAAAGGTTAAAAGTTAAAAAGTCAAAAGGGTAAAATTGTTATTTTGATTTTACCATAATATTTTATTACACATATTTTCGTAAAAATAAAAAATTATCCCAAATATACTTTTTTTTCTCTCTACTTTTTTACCAAAAAGTCAAAAAGTGCGCTTATATAGCACATCTCAAATAGCTACTTAACTTTTTTTGTGTCTTTTTTTTTTTAAGTAATAATTTGGTGCTCTTAATTTTATTTTAAAAAACATTTTTTTGTTTTATTTTTATTTTTATTTTTTTATATAAATCTCTTTGATTGTAAATTTTCTAAGAGTCTTTTAGATTTTTATCACTTCTCTCTGTTCAAAAACATTTTTTTTTAATTGAGAAAGGCGATTCAAGAATGTTGATCTTGTGGTTATATTGCAAGTTGATAGAGCGTTTATCCAAAGTATATATGGTTATGTATTTTTTTTGTGTGCTCTTGTATTTTTATATTCATTTTTTTTTTAAAATTTATATTCAGCTTTTTTGTTCATGTTTCACTTTTTTAAGCTTTTGTTTGTTTTTTTTTATGTATAAATTATGTTTTTTAAAAATTGATTTGTTTGTTTACTTAACTTTTTTTTTTGTGTGTTTAAAAAAAAAAAAAACAATTCAGTGCTATTAATTTTTTTTTTTTTAAAAACAGTTTTTTTGGTTTGTTTTTGGGTTTTGGTTGTTGGTTTATTTTTTATAAAGATGTTTTGATTATAAGTGTTCTAAGAGTTTTGAGTTTGTATTTTTGTATTTTATGTGTACTAATATTAATTACACTTTCTATTTTCTCCATTAAAAAATAAAAGAAGATAAAAAGTTTCATTATGTTATCAAGTTTCTTGGGGAAAAAAAAATTGACTATTATTTTACTTCGTTTATATTAAATTTGTTTTACTGTGACTGTTTATTCTTCTTTGTGTATATCAAATCTACTTGGCTATAAGTATTCTAAGGATCTTGGGTTTGTAGTTTTAAAAAAAAATACTTATTTTAATAATTAATATTTTACTTTGTTTATATCAAAGTTGTAAGTGTTCTCTATTTGTTTTTTTAATGTGTTTGTGATGTTCAAAATAAATAACTTATATAGTTATTTTTTTAAATAGAAAAAATCAGTCACCATGTTTGGCTCTAGAAAATTTGTCCACTTTTCAAAAAATTGAGTTTTTTATTTTTCGTATTTTTTTTTGTTTTTAGTGAAATTTTTAAATACTTTACACAATTTTTATTTTTATTTTTTAAATACACCTAATCTAAATAGAATAATACTAGGGATAAAAAATATAATATTTGTGAAAAAAAAAATTTAAAAAATTCACTAAATACAAAAAATATAAAAATTCAATATATTTTTGTATTTTGTTGTATTCAATAAATTTTTAAAGATTTATGTACAATTTTTTTACTTTTTAAATACACTAAGATTAAGTGAATCTTAAAATTAAAAAAAGGGTTAAAATATTTTAAAAAATAATTAAAAATACAAGAATATGAATTGAAAATCATAAAATTATTTTTGAAAACTCAAAACCAAACAGAGTATACTTTTTTTGAATTTGCACATGCATCGCGTGTGCTCGGCAGCTAATACTTTATAATACACAATGTATTCATTACAACATTATTGAAAAGTGTCATATTTATCTGTATTCGTACCTAAGAATTAAATTATTTTTTTCCACAAACATTGTCTTTTATTTTATTTTTCTTGGCAAAAAGGACAGGAGAGGGTCTGACCATATATATATATATATATATATATTCGCGTAATTAATCATGCCAATGTTAGATCATGCCAAGGTTAGACCAGCAAAGTCTTGACTTCAATGAATAATCTTAACTGGCTCGGTCTAAATGGTAGAATCTAATTTTATTTATATTTTTTAAATATGTTTTTTTAATTATTATATTTTGAAGTAATTTTAGTGATTCTTAAGTAAAAATGCCAACTATGCGCTTAGTCATTGATTATAAATACAGCTTTATTATTCTAGACTAATGTGTATGTTGTGGTTGTTTGCTTAATATCTATGAAAATTGAGGATTCAACGGTTGAGTTTCTTTTTTTTATATTTATTATTATTTAATATTTATTTTAGTGCAAATTAGAGCTTGAGTTCGAGCATCTTTAAAATAAAAAAATAAAATCAATATTAATTGAAGTATGTTGATTTCCTTTCACCTGATCATAGGATTGTGATTTTCAAATCCTAAAAGAGAGACATAAATTACATTGTTTTGTACAATAAATGTCATTATGATTTGCTATTATTATTATTATTATTATTATTGTTTGATAAGACCACCCCTCGTTTCATAATATTTTCAGTTGTGGTACGTAGCTCGAAACTTTCGAGCTCGAATTTGGCCCGAAATCAAAACGACGTCGTTTTAATTTTTATTTTTGATTTTTGATTTTTTCAATTTCTGGCAGAAGAAGAAAAATCAAAAAAGAAGAAGAAGAAAAAGAGGAGGAGAGTAGTAGAGAGAGAGAGAGAGAGAGAGAGAGACAACATTCATCAACACAACAACAACAACACATTCATCAACAACACAACATCATACATTCAACAACACATCATAATTTTTGTCGAATCTAAAAAAAAAAAATTCAATCATAAATTCATCAACAACAACAATGAACAATCACAAAAAAAAAAAAAGATTGTCGAACACAATATCATCATCAATAACAACAATCATCAACAAATCATCATCTTCATTTTCTTGATCTAGATCTGGATGGACCCTAGATCTGGATCAACAAATCATCGTCTTCTTGATCTGGATCTGAATACCTTTTTGGATCATCATCCAGATCATCATCGCGCCCTTCTTCTCCGCCAGGCGATCGACCATCTCTCTCTCTCTCCATCCCCTCTCTTCTCTTTCTCTCTTTCTCTTTCTCTTTCTCTTCCTCTTCTTCTCTCCTCTCTCTGCTCTTTGCTCTCTCTCTGTTTTCAGACATAAGGAGGGGAAAAAAAAAAGAAATTGTCCAAAACGACGTCGTTTTGGGCAGTCGGGGGATTCGGGAGAAAAATTTTCGAGCTACGAAGGATTCTTGTAATATTTTTTAACAATTTTAACAATCAAACATTTGATCATTTCAGAATAGTTCAGTAGTTTAAGGTTGTCACTGAAATTAATAATAAATTTAAAGATTTTGTATTCGAGTCTTACTAATCACACTTTTAATGGTTTCAAAGTGACCCTATCATCAAAATGAATACTTTTCTTACATAAAATTTTAGACCTAAAGTGACCCTATCATCAAAATGAATACTTTTCTTACATAAAATTTTAGACCTTCAACAACAAAAACAAAAAAAATAAAAATATTTTTTAATAAACCTTAAACAACTGGTTAAATGACTTAATAATTGAACTAATAAAGCCATTCTCATACATAACAAATACACATATACATGTATTTGTCCATATTGTGATATCAAAAGCTTGCTGTGTCCTCAGTGTTTCTTTTGTTTTTTGTTGCACCATTTTCTTCTCTACTTGTATCATTTATACTTCTCTTTTTGGATTGTGGATTTTAAGTTGGCCCGCATGCATATGTTTTTTCTTTTTTCCACTATTTGTATGATTCATATTTTTGTGTTGGTATATTTTCTAATTTCTATATTAAAAATTCTGAATTCAAATTTCATGTAAAATGTTGTGGAGTAGTCATTTTCCCCTTAGATTTAAGTTGGAGTAGGTCCTAATTTTTGAAAAATATCCTATGAGGCATAATTGATGGTTAATATTAATATTAAAACATTTTTTACATAAATTTTAATATTAAACCTTAGTTAGGTGCGATTGTTACCATTTGTATTAAGAATAACAGCAATGTTGGGACCCCCAATGGGGGTGACCCCAGCATCCTCACCTCCACGTGCCCTATTGTGAGAGCATGCCTACAAAATATATATATATATATATATAAATAAATTTGAGCCCATAAAAAAACAGTGAGCTTCCGTTTGGAAAGTGGGTTGTCTTTTTGATTTTTTGACTTTTTTGACTATTTTAGCCTGGGCTAAAAAGTTTGGTTTGGGAAGGACTTTTTGGCTTTATGACTTTTTTAACTTTTTTTGTAAGAGAAGAATGTAATGATTATGAGTTGAATGTGATATTTTATTTTTTATGATTAAAATAATTTATTTTATCTTTTGTAATTAAAATAATAAAAAAAAACTCCGTTTAACTCCTATCAAACGGAGCATGAGAGTGGTGGGGTCTCACGCTTTTTCCTAAAAATAAATAAAAATTGTAAATGGTGGCAAACCAAGTCTAATAGCAACAGTTCACTTTTTTATGCGTTTGGGAAAATGACAAGACTGATCAAACCCTGTGCCATTTCTTTATTGGGCAAGTTGTTTATGTAAAAAGGCAAAGCCCTTTAATAGTAGCTTCTTTGCTTGGAATCTACTGAATGGTGGAGGCTGCTTCCATTTTTTCACATATTTATGGCCGAATTACACTGCTGATCCTAAAATCACTTTGATTTTTAATTTTTTAATTATAACACATTTGATTTTAAATTTTAAATTTTATTTTAAAGAAAGATAATTGAAGATATCATTGTTTAATTTTAAGGGTAAAATCATCAATTTGATAAAATAAAAACTAATTTGACAAAAATAGATGTTAATTTTTTTAAAAAAAATTATTTCTACCCATTAAAGATAAAATTATGTAAAATTGATAAAATTTTAAGACATTTATTTATTTTTTACCAAATTAATTTTTATTATGTATTTGGATAATGATCATGTAATGGGTAGTTGTTGTTAATTTCATTAAATTAATTTTTATTTTTTCAAAAGTCAAATATGACAACAATTTTGATATTATTATTAAACCAATATCCATTAAATAAAAAAATCCAAAACTAAAAACATTTCAATATTAAATATATCGATTACACATTAAAACTCTAACAATCACCAATTACATAATTATCATTCAAACATGTAATAAAAATTAATTTGACAAAATAAATAAGTAAATAAATGTGTAAAAGATTTATCAATTTTACATAATTTTATCTTTGGCAGATAAAAATAATTTTTAAAAATTAAAAAATATTTTTTTGGCATTTAATTTTGTCAAATTAATTTATATTTTATCAAATTGAGGATTTTGCTCTTGGAATTAAGTAATGGTATTTTCAATTGTCCTTATTTGGAACAAGATTCAAAATTCAAGATTAAATATGTCCCAATTGAAAAGTCAGGGACCAAAGTAACACGAGTCCCAAACTATAGAGACTGTTAGTATAATTTGCTCTATATATATTCCAGTAATGTTAAAAATATAAAATGAATTACAGAAAATATAATAGAAAATGCAGATTAAATTCAACAAGGATTTACATTCATAATTTTAATTTTGTCTCATTAAGCTTAGTGATATATATATATTGAAAAGACTAATTTTCATATTTTTTAAATTATGTTATGCAAATTATGATATTTGTGAAATTTATTACCATAAATGTCATAACTTAATTATTTTAGAGTTATAACTAAAAAAAAGATTTATAATCAAACACTACATAAGATATAACTAAATATATATTTTTTATTATAATCAAAATAATATCATAAGCAATGGTTATAACTAACAATACAATGTATATAATCAAGTTATAATTAATATATATATATATATATAGATCATAATTAAATATCATAAATATTATAATTAAAACATGTAATAGGCATTTCATTAAAAAATGTACGGAGTGGAATTTTTCTATTTTTGAAGATGCTTCTTAGCACAAAACAGAGACAAGACAGCTGATGACTTGATCACGGACGGCACCACCGGAATCGGTTGTATCTGTCTCTTTAGAGAGAGTGATTAATAATTTTTTTTTAAAATGTTTAAAAGCATTAAGAGTAAAATTTTAATGAAAGATTTACTTATGTGACAGTGAATTTTATTTATGAATAATTTATTGTATGTATTATTTATTTATTTTTTATTTTATATCATATCATCAGAGCTCTTGTTAGAATTTTAAATTTAAAATTATGAATCATTGTTAATTTTTTTTTTTGGGTGCCAATATGGGGCCTTGTACAAAGGAGTGTATGGTTATTTATATTCATGATTCCTCTATCCTCTACCTTGTCTCACTATCCCATTCAATGTACGCCAACTATTAAACAGAGTGGCATGACCTTGATCATCACCATCTTCATTCATAATTGGGTGGTTTGGGAAGTTAGGTTGGTGATTTATTTATTTATTTATCTTAGATAGGATAAATTACACTTGCATTTTTTAAGATTTGAGTTTAATATATTTCTCATTGACGTTTAAAAAATTACGTTGACTCATCTATTATTGTAATTATTTAGGCAGAATGAAGATATTGAATTTATGCACTATCCTTTTTCTTGTTTTGCTTTACTTTCTTTATTTTTTTTTCTTTTCCTTTGCTTTACTTTTATGTTTTGTCAATATAATTTCTTATATTTTTCTACTAGAAATTGTTGCCTTTTATTTAAGTAGAGGGATTTGTGAAATGAGACTATTAACTATAAGGGTGAGAATATAATTTTCAGAATGTCAGGGAATGAGATATAATTGGACAAAATCTCAGAGTGTCCGTGTAATTTACCATTTTTAGATATAGTTAATAAATACAAAAAAACAAATTAAAATAATTAATAAGATAAATGTCACATTTAAATTATAATCATTTCATTTTTTTTTCTTTCCATTATAACTATCAAATCAACTACAAAAAAAGTCAGCTATCATTCCAAACACAATTTTTTTAGTTAGGCTAATATAACAAAAAATTTAAAAAATCAATTAAAATAGTCAAGTTTCGAAATGAACCCAATATATATAATTGTACAAAATATTTGATAGTATTTATGTTTTCTTTGTGTTTTGTTTTTTGTATTTTTGAAAAAAGAGAACTACATGTAGGTGGGAGTTAAAAAAAAAAAAATTAACAACACATGGAGGCCTGCTAGCGATACTTCCACCCTTGCTGCCGTTCATTTGCACCCTACCATAGATATACTTGCATCCCCATGTGTTTGTAATTTTTTTTCCCAACTCTCACCTGTATATAATTCCCCATTTAAAAAATGAAATAATGAGAAGTTTAAAAATAATCGTAGATCACATTTGTGTGCGAAAATCATTTTTGTAAATTCAAAATTAGCTTTTTAGTGTTCGTTAAAACTTGGTTGTGTTTAGAAAATATTGATAAATTATGCACTAGGCTCTTTAGTTGGAGCAAAATTTCATTTTAATTCTCATAATTTTAATAACAATTTAACACACACTTTTAGTTTTATTTTAATGCGATTGCTCTATTTCTTGTTAGTATTTTGAGTGAAATTTTACATTTTTATATGTTTATTGATATTAATATTTCTAATATTATTGGGTACATTTACATATAGGAGTGTAAAAATGGTCTGCGGCTTGGGATTGGTCCGGCCCGTTTAGTCCCGGGCCCGAGCCCAGACCGAACCCCTGGGCCTAGGCTTGGGCCATCATTTTGAAGTCCGACCGGGCCTGTGGCCCAGCCATCGACCTGGTCAAGGCCCAACCCATTCGAGACCCAATGTCCCGCGAGGCCCACCATGGGTCTGGCCAAATTTACACCCATATTTACACCCTTTTCACGGCCAATTTCACCAACCGGGTGTCTGGAACATGATCGCTGCTGACCACGTCGCTCGGTAGGAGAAGGCCTTGGAGAGGTCAAAGGCGAGAAGATGTTCTTTGTCGCCCTTCACGGAAGCTATTGCCGGGATCTCCATACCCCGATGTTTGAGCTGCGGTCGCCATGCTGGTGTTGGGTCAGCGGTGACGGCAGGCTGCTCGGTGGTGAGCTCGGCAACCAATTCGGCAGAAGGATCTGCACGCAGTCTTTTGCCAGCCCGGCGAGTGTCTTGGCTTGCTTGCCTGGCGGCGGGAGATGCTAACGCCACCACAGCACCGCTGGACTGATCGGCAGCGGGGGAGCGGATTGGGATGCTCGGTATCTCAGTGGAAGTTGCTGTGAGGAGGTTCTTGATGCGGTTTCTCTTTGCCATCTCTTCTGCCTCGGTTAACCGGATTAGGGGCACGTTCGGTAGTGTTGGGTCTGGAGGAGGTGATGGAGCACGGAGAAAGTCTGTGACCTTACGCCGGCGTGGAGCAGAGTACCAGTATGTTGGAGTGTAGCCGAGCAGCTCGTTGCAATCTCGGTTGCGAGAACGGAGCACGGTCCTTATGGCTTCTTCGTTGGGATAGTGGTAGTCGGCTTGTAAGGCTTGGATTGCTGCAAAGGAAGGAAGAAAAATGTTTAAGAACAAATTATTGAGGAAAGGCAATTAAGCGAGTCAGTTAGCACGGCTTACATGTCTCGCCGGAATTCTTGCTAATGAACCAGCCCGATACGTCGGCCGTTTCATAATTGCCGGACACCTAGAAGAAGTCGTCGTCGTGTAAGTCTTTGTTTGGGGTACCGGTCACTATTTTTTCTTTGCCCGACCTAATCTTTAAGTAATAGGCGAGGCCATCGCCGGTGTGACCAAGGGTGTACTGTCGCAGTATCTCGGCTAAACCTAAATTGGTCCCTAGCCGGTTATTTAGCTCATAGATGTCGTTGATTATTCGGTAGGTGTTGGTTGATAGTTGTGTGGGTGCTAGCTCGGTACGGCGCAGGAATTCGGTCAGCAGAGGGTTGACCGGGAAACGGAGGCCTCCTTCAATGATGGAAAGCACGGTGAAGGGGCACTAGTCTAATCTACCCCAAGGGGTTGTCTCAATTTCGGCGAGCTCTAGGTGAACGTCTGTCGGGATACCGTAGTCTTCTTGGAACGCGGCCAAGGCAGCCGGAGTGTCAACAAGGAAGTGGAAGCGCCCCATGTGTAGCCGGCTAGATTAGCTCGGCCGAGCCCGGTGCGCCAGAAGAACTCGCACAGTAGGGGGTTAACCGGAAAGCGGAGGCCACCTTCTATTATGGAGAGCACGGTGAAGGGGCACTAGTCTAATCTACCCCAAGGGGTTGTCTCAATTTCGGCGAGCTCTAGGTGAACGTCTGTCGGGATACCGTAGTCTTCCTGGAACGCGGCCAAGGCAGCCGGAGTGTCAACAAGGAAGTGGAAGCGCCCCATGTGTAGCCGGCTAGATTAGCCCGGCCGAGGTGGTTTGGTATAGACTGGTGTCTTGATGGCTGCTCGGTCTTTGAGAGCCTCAATATTTGGTCAGTGGTCCCCTTGGACTCTGCAGGAAAAAGATGATAGTTGTAAGTGTGAGCGCGGTTGCGCAAAATGAGCTTGACTTTAGCTCGGTCATGAAGAGTGCTAACCACCTCGGTCGTAAAGGTGAACCAAGGAGCTCGGTCGCTCAAGCGGACCAGACGATAGCCCGGTCCAGCGGCCAAGTTCCCTGCCTACCCCGGTTTCTGTTAAAGGTTTTGGTAAACTAGTAATTTGCTCGGTCTGAATGATTTTTTGGATCAAAGGAAGACCTGGAGCCCGGTCTGCCCCAGATCTTCAGTGTTCATCAGAGAAAATGAAGAACAGCAAGGAGAGTGAAGGGTTAGAGACGGTTTTGAGTGCCTATGTCCTAAAACCTACGGATTTAGTGCCCTAATATGCGAAATACCAAGTGAAATAACAACAAAAAGGGGTTGAAGAACTTACCAGTTGAGAGCAGTGGCTACTTCCTCGAACAAGAACTCAGTAATGGCAAGAAATGAAGGGCAGAAGCTTTGGATCAGCAAGGATGAAGGAAAATCAGTAAAGACGAAATGAAGAAGGAAATGGCGTATGTAAGGGAGGAAGATAGCCAAAAATTTGAATCTGGACGGACGTGATGTTTGGTTGATTCGAGGCCAATCATCACACGACACGTGTCCCTATTGACGGCGGTGTCAGTATTGAAGAGACATGATGGTGAATCGAGGCGTCGACCGGGCAAGTTTTGAAGACAGGCATGTCAACTAGCCCAGTCACCGTATTGCAAACCGAGGACTGAGGAAGTGTTACCCTGGTCAGAATAGGTAATCCCAGTCACGCTTGCGCGGACGGAATTAGGGGGCAATTAAGAAGGAGATTTATGATCTGGATTGGGCCGTGGTAATGGCCGAACAGATTTGGGCCGAACAAGATTGGGCCGAGGTAGCGCGGCCCGTGCCCTGAAAGGATTTGCTCGATTAAGGTAAGGCATGGTTGGACCGAGCTACTTGGCTTCATGGTATAGAGGCCGGGCAAGTGAGATGTCTGGTGCCAGGAACAGCGTTGTTGTTCCATGGTCCATGAGTGAGCCCGGTAGGAAGGTCGGCGGCAAACCAACATGAACTGTCCCGAGCTCGGCTATGCCGGGATGCAGCCGAGCTCGGTCCTCATTGAGCACAACGAGCGGAGTGCTTTGGCCAGCTGCACAGCATGGCCGTTGATAGCCAAGAAGATTCAGCCTGGCTGCCGAGCACCCAGTAAAGTGGGTTGGTAGTTTGGTTAGGTGATATTCAGCAAGATTTGTGCTGACAGATGGGATAGCAGCACTACGTGTCGAGAGACGGATGGGAGTAGATTTGGAGCGCAGAAGGTATATAAGCGAGTCTGCGCCCCCCATGCTACGGCAGATGACATTTTTGCGAGATAAACACTAAACACAACTCAGTCCTCTCTCTCTCTCTCTATCCCTGTGTGTGTGTCTAACTTGATCGTCGGAGGGGTTTTCTGGCCACACACAGCCAGGTAGCTCACCGCCGTTGTGCTCGCAGGTCGATCGGACAGACAGGAGCTTGGAAGAAAGGAGTGCGGGCTTGCCTGAATATTTGCTCCCCGTACAATATATATGTATTCATGCGTGTCGTACATAGTCCATGCTAGTGTAAAAACCCTTCAGTGTTGAAGTGCGCTTTACACACATTTAAACATAAGTGAATCCTACTATAAAATTATGCAAGTTTTCATGAATTTAAATAAGTGATTTTATAAAAATGAGTAAGTTAAATATAAATTCGCGTTAGTCTTAAGTTTCCACAAATTTACGTGAATTTGTATTTAACTTATACATTTTTGTAAGATCACTTATGTAAATTCGTAAAAATTCACATAAATTTATGATAAAATTATATATGATATGCTTTGCACACCAGAATATTTCTCTATTTAAACAAACACTACATAAAGACCAAAAAATTTAAAAATCAATAAATAAATAACTCACAAACCTCGCGCAAAAGGTACTGGTTGGAAATTTTAATAAGAATTACACAAAACAAGTAATGATTCTCCCAAGCAAAGCATAACTACCTACCAGCTCGGGATACCGTAGTCTTCCTGGAACGCGGCCAAGGCAGCCGGAGTGTCAACAAGGAAGTGGAAGCGCCCCATGTGTAGCCGGCTAGATTAGCTCGGCTGAGGTGGTTTGGCACAGACTGGTGTTTAATGGCTGCTCGGTCTTTGAGAGCCAACAGAACCCCAGCTTGAGATAGAGGTAGAGAAATAACAAAATTACTCATAAGTGTGTATGAGAGAGTTGAATTAAATCAAAGAAAGAGACAATACAAGATAAATTCACGATCATGATCAGTTCAGTGGTGGGAGAGGAGCAGAACCCCAGATTGGCGTAGCCATATGATGGGTTGGCTGATAAATGCATAATTTTTTAGCGCAGACAGAGAGAGAGAGAGAGTGTGTGTCCCTCCCTCCCTAAGTTAAAACACAATACAGGTTGGCTATTTTTGAAGTTGAAAGCTGAGCACTTTGTTAAATCAATTGATTTATGGAGAAAAGAATGATGAATCATACCATCATTTAATGGAGCATCAAAATAAAAGAAAACCCTTTTTTTACTTAATTGGTTTTCAAAACTGAAAGGTTGTGGAAGTTCCAAAGGAATTAAAATCAACTTTAACCATTATTGGTTTTAATTTCTATTTATTGGTTTTTAAAACTGAAAGGTTATGGTCCCTATTCCTTCCTAGATAGAAATAAGAACACTGCCATTTTTCTTTTTAAATCCTCTCAAGGAGAAACATAAGGCACCAAAGGGGAAAGGATTAGAAGGCAATAACATAATCAATAACAAAGAGTTTATTGATAATCACGCTTCCGTTTAACCGTTCATCAATGGATTCAGGTATGTCATTTTGTCTTGAATTCTTGATAATACACATGGTAAATGATCCAAAGTGTAAGGTTTATGTTCTGAAATTTATGTTGACAATACTTTTCTGTATTGATCTGTTTTCTTTGAACTTAGATTACTTTAAAATAGAGACAAAGTAGTATATGATACTCTGGTTAAAACAGATTTGAAAAAGGTAAGATGTTTGCAATCTTATTCTTATTTTTGTTGAATTTTTAACTATACTCTCATTTATAAATGGGTCAAATAGCTGTAAATATTTTAGTAGAATTTATTGTCTGTTCTAGTATATCATATTGAATTGTTAATCATTAACTCCTCTAACCATTGAAGCTATTGGATAAATAAGTAACTTCATGAATTATTTCCTTAACAATAATGAATAGACTATTTTCGTGATTTCAATCCACGCAACTAAAAAAGCTAGATTTTGAGTTCTATTACGTCAACATGCTTCTAGCAGACTAATAATTCAATTACCCCAAAAGCAAATTAAAAATCACAGTTTGTTCGGTCACTCTTTATTAATATTCTCTCATTAATCCTTCCTTCCTTACAAGCATGATAATTTCTTCTCTATCTCTTTCACAATAATTTGAAGGAAGAAATGGTACTGCTCTTCTTCAGAGCTTGATCTTCCATGGTCATGAAAAAAAACCAAGTCAAGGCCGACTAATGTTATCTATCATTATATTTTATCCAAGGGCTTCAAACGGATTTGAACTCCATACTTCGGTTTTACAGTGAGGACTATAACCGGCGCATGGCGATAATTCTCTGATATTGTGAAGCTAAACCTTGATATCAACATGGCTAATATAATCTTAGCTTCCATCATTGCGAAAGCTTGGCCAACACAGTTTCTTGGGCCGGCAGCAAAGGGTATGAATCGACCTGGAGCAAATGACTTGGATGCGAACCGATCAGGGTTGAACTCATTCACATCTTTGCCCCATAGTTCTTCACTGTGGTGGATTGCAAGCACTGGAATCCATATTGATAGTCCCTTTGGGATGTTTAGGTCTCCTAGCTTGATGTCTTCAAAGGCCATTCTAGGAAGCACTGAAGCTGGTGGGTACAGCCTAAGTGATTCATTAATCACCATGTTTAACTGCATAATATTAAAAATAAATAAATAGTAAGTTTGTGTAGTGAAAAATTAAGCGAAATGTCAAAAATTTGTTCATAATTTTACAGATATAAATTTGACTTTCAAAAAAATAATGATGGTCATACTTATCAAATGGTTGAAGCCACCACTGAAAAATCTACTCCGTGTTACTCAAAATTTATTTTATGTGGTCAGGATATGTATATGATTAATTCTGTGTATGTAAAATTGTTGTTTGATTTTCTAGTGACTCTAATATCTTTATATGCATTACCATCTAGGTTGCTTAAAAATTTTTGCAATTCTTCTTTCAATTTCTAATGGGTACTCAGATTATAAGTTCATTTTTGAAACTTTTAAGTTAATAGGCCCAAGCTTACATTTTTTTAGTCAAAAGGATATTATTTGTCCAAAAAAAAAAAAAAAAAATTATTTGTTCAAACTAACTTATTTGTCTATCTGTCCAAATGTCACCCATTTATATATGTGTTACATATCTGTTTAATAATTTGTTCAAATCTTACTTATATGTACACATGTTATCTATCTATTCACTTATATGTTCAATGTCATTGCCACCTGACGCTACCGGCAACTTTGCGGTCAACTTTTTTGACATTTTTTCAGTACGTGTTCTTACCACCAAAAAAATATTAACTCTTAAATCAAATAACATATGACTCTATAAAAATAAACTTTTTACTAATTAATCTTATTTTTATATTGGCGGACTTACATCTTTTTGAAACAGTGAAAAGAGGCGGAACCATGGATATAAGTACACTTATTTAGATAAGTGTACTTATTTTAGTCACATTACCTCTTTATTTTTCTACATATTTTTTCATAAAAAATCAAAAAATATATTTATTTAAATCCTTCTAATTAATCCCATAATACTGAAAGTGCGAGGGGAAATAATTAAGAAATGTAGCCTAGGGTCTAAGGCAAACACTGATCGACGTGGGATCAGCAGGGTTGACCTTTTTCGGAGGAATGTTTTTGTGGAAATCTCCAAAAAAATATATATTTTCTTGATAAGAACTTGTTTGACATGTAACACTTTAAATATAAAAGTCAAAAAATTATTAAAATAATCAAAAAAAATTCATAACTCATATCAAAAACTTAAATATTATATATATTTTTTATTTTTTACACATCTTTTGATAAAAAATTAAAAAGTTATTCCAAACATACTAATTTTTTTATCTCATATTTTAGTCAAAAAAACTAAAATATTACTAGAGGCTTCGTTTGAAAACAGACTTTTTTAATAACGTTTTGGTTTTTTAGTTAAAATATGATGTAAAAAAATTAATGTTTGGGATGACTTTTTTAACTTTGTGCAAAAAGATGTGTAAAAAATAGAGAGAAAAAGAAATCTTTGATTTTTTGGTATAAGTTGTTGATTTTTTGATTTTTTGATTTTTTTAGTGATTTTTTAACTTTTTAATTTTTTGACTAAAATTATTACTTACCAAACGAGACTTAAAATAACATGTTTCCAAACGAGACTAAAATCATTATAATTATATAAGATAAGTAATTCAATGATTGTCTAAACTATTCTATGCTCCATGAGTCCTTGGTCACCTAGTGCACCAAGGATCCTCTAGAGTGAAATTTTCCTAAAGTTTCCTAGAGTGCTACATTGTGTGGTTGAGATTTACTGGCAAGTCACATCAGAAAAATTGATATGACTTGCCAGTAAATCTCAACCACACAATGTAACACTTTAGAAAACTTTAAGAAAAAATCACTTTAGAGGATCCTTGCTCCACCTAGTGCTGCACATTATAAAAAATGTCACTTCCAACTTTTGATATTTGATTTGTTATTTAGGCAGATCTATTAAGTACTCCCTCCGTCCCAAAATATTGGTTCCTTTTGGGGAATTCAACTTTTTTTGGTAGTACACTTATTGCATTTGAAAAAAGTTAGTTTTCCAAAATTACCCTTTTGATAGTACATTTTTTGGGAATATCAATGTCATAATTGTACTTTTTAAATTGTTTATTAATTTAAAAGAAGGGCAAAATAGAAAATTTACATTATTTTTGTACTTGATTTATAAAGAGGGACTAATATTTTGGGACAATGAAAAATGGAATAAGGAACTAATATTTTGGGACGGAGGGAGTAAGACTTTTCTTTTTGGTACGTCACTCTTATTCGTCGAGTTTGATTTTATTCACTCAATTGTTATAATGAATAAAGATTACTCACCTTCAGACCCAAAAAAAAAAAAAAATAACACCTTTATTGGTTATTCCATTGTGATCAAATATTTTAAGTGGAGTTGAAAGTAGATCAGAGCCGATTAAAAAATAGAAATATTAATTCACTCATCATAAAGTCAGGAGTTAATTTTTTTTTTTTTGTTAATTTGTTACCGTATAAGTGGTGGCATATGGTGCATATAGAGTTTGGAATAACCGTCCTTGTCAAAATCATTTTGAACAAAAGTTTCCTATAATCTTTAACAAAGCATAATAGAAAATAACTTATAATTTCTTGGACTTACCAGGGTGAGTTTTGAGAGATGATCAACAGAGGGAACACCACCATTGTAGACATGTTTGACCTCGGCACGAACCTTATCTTGCCATTGGGGGTTGCTAGCAAGAAGCATGACTGTCCATGTGAGCAAGAGGGCTGTGGTTTCGTGCCCGGCGAAAAAAAAGGTTTTGCATTCATCCATGATTAGTTGCAAGTTTAAACTAAACCCATTTCCTGATCTCTTCTTCTGCATCTCATTTAGCAACATACCGAGTAAATCATTTCCATAAGAACTGCTTCGACCGATCTCCACACAGTCCCTCCGGCTCTGTATTATCTCCATTAGTAATCTCTCTACCTCCATCTTCAATGATTTTATTTCTCTGTTATACTTGCTAGGAAAAAACCTGTAAAAACAAAATTAGTAATAAATGGGGAAAATACCCCAACAGGGTAATTTTTTTAAAAAAAATCAAATCAATGAAAATTTTTATACATATTAATAATTAAATTTGTATATTTTTTTTATTCCTGACTGCCATGTAATGAATATGATATATGTTGTTTAGTTTTTGAAACTTAGGAACAGAGGAAATTGGGTCCCACATTGAGTTAAATTTAAATTGAATGTTGAGTTCAATTTCAGAGAAGTCAAATACAAAGCACTCAGAAAAATCATAATTTAAAACACTATTTGGAACATGAGGCACTCAATGTCAAATTCACTATCCAATACTTATATGCCTTTTTCGCTTTGTTTTTCATGGCGGAATCAAAACTAGCTTTGCAGATATCAACAAGAGGAGAAGATTGATCAGTGACATCTCTTACTTTAATATTAAAATTAGGATGAAATTACAAATACATTTCTTGAGATTTGTTTAAAATACAAATTACTTCCTGTGGTTTGAAAAATTACAAATACTTTCCTATTAGAATTTTTTATTTAACAGAATTAATTGAAAAAGTAAAATTTCTAACTGTTTACTTATACAATAATAAAATTATCTGAATTATTAATTGAAATAAAATTTTAACATTATTAAAAACTGTTAATTAACATGATCATTTATTAATAAAAAGACCTATTTGTTATGAAATTAGAAAGGGCATAATGTAACTTCTAAAAGAGTAATTTGTAATTTAAATAAAACTCAGGAAGTGTGTTTATAATTTACCCTTAAAAATGGTATCAACAAAATAAAAATAAAAATAGAAACTAAACCCACAAATAAAAGGACATCGTTTCTTGTCAAAAGAAAGAGACAAAAAGTCGATTTTCAGGGTTTTTTTTTGGTTCTCAAGCGTGTTCATAATTGTTGTTAAAAAAAAATGTGTTCATAATTTCATTCTGATGAATTCCCCATGCATATGTACTCATATATATTTTTAATATGTATATTTGAATTTCTAACTACTATTTTTGCACAAAAATAAAGGCTATATGATTTATGAAAACAACAATTGTTTTGTTTGTTTTCAACAACACCAAAAACACTCACCGGCTTCCAGGAAGGCACAAGTGGCGGCTAGCTTGAGCACAAAGTTGTTGCAAAACAGTGAGCAAATGAAATATTTGTTTGCCCTTCTCATAGCTACAATCGAACTCAGTTCGCGAAATTATATCAGCAGTGAGTCGAGCCATGTACTCGCCAATCTCGAACTCAGTCTGGCCCATCTCTACTGCATTTTCTAGTGATTGGACCATCATCTTAGTGCAATCCACCATGTAATCCGCATAGCCCTGTCAATCCAACCATTTCCATTTAATTAGCATTTACTCCCCCAATATTATAATAACAGTTAAAAGAAAAATCAGAACTCTCTTCTTCTTTTTTAAGTTATACTATTTATGTGCACCTTAAGTTTGTCTCCCATGAAAGCGGGCGCAACAATGTGTCTCTGGTGATGCCAATCATCACCGTTGGCCATTAGTAGACCCCGTCCGATGAAGTGCTTTGATCCTTGCTGTTGTAGCCATGATTTACCGGCTTTCGTACTGTATCTTGATAGAAGCTCTTTGATTAGCTCTGTCTCTGTTATGCACATCCGAGGCTCGATTCCATTCCAGTATATAAACCTTTTACCTGTAAAATCAAATTTCAGTTCTGGATACAAGACGGGTTATTATTTTTATTTATTTTTTTTATAATTTAGTATCTGGGTCAATAGACCGACTAAGGGCAACTTGGGTTTTTGTTGTCATGAAGCCATTTGGATTTAGAACATACTTTGGCTTTGTTAAAGAAAAGCCATTAGTGAAGGTAACTGAAATTTTGTTTTTAAAGGCCGGTGATTTGAGAAAGACACTTTCGAGTAAATGTCATGACACGCTTTGGGCAGAGTCAACTTACTTTGACATTATTGAAGTAAAGGGTATTACTATTACTCAAATCAAGAATGATATTAGGAATTTAGTACGCACTGGTCTCATTTTCTATGATTGATACGATTACAAATATGTTTTGTTCCATTTTCCTAAAACCAGAAAATTCTACTTTCTCATTTTTTGAATTTTTTTTTTTGTTTTTACTGATTTTTTTAATATTTTATGCAATTTTTTTACTTACCTAACATAAATCACCTAAAAAGTAAAAAAATTATAAAAAAAATCTTTTAAAAATTCACTAAATACCAAAAATATAAAAAAAATACAAGAATTCAGTACATTTTTTGTATTTTTATGTATTTCTTAATTTTTTAAAATATTTTTTTCATATTTTTTTTTACTTTTTAGATACATCTAAATAAAGTACATCTAAAAAAGTAAAAAAAATGTTTAAAATTTTAAAAATATTCATTAAAAATAAAAAAACATGAAAACTAAAAAACTCAGTTTTCAAAAAACTTAATTCAGAAAATTCAAACCAAACACACTGATGAAATTACCATAGAGTTTAGACCAATGGAGAAAATGGGGCAAGAGGCGGTCAACAATGTCGTGGCTGATGCAGTCCATGTCACGGGCAGTGGATTTGGAGACTAGGGAGGCCATGTCCAAGATGTTCCCAACAAGAAACCGGGGTTTAGGGCCACGCACTCCTTGCTTTTCCATGATTTTCTTGATGCGTCTTGGGGTTATCCAGTAACAAGTTAGAGTTTCAAAAGCAACTCTAACGAAGAAGAATGAGGACACAAGTAACAGAGCTAACAAAACCATCACGGCCATGGAAGTGATCATCTACCAATTCTAGCAAACAACACTGTTCCTCTGATTCGAATACAAAGGAGGAAGTGAGAGAGGGAGGGTGGTTTGTGATTTGTTTGGGACTTAGAAATCCACATTTTATAGTGCTTGGATGGCACAATTGTAAAATTGGAGATTACTAATTTATTCCTAACTAGTGTATGTACATTGTTTAATATTGAAATTTATGTTTTTTTTTAAAAAAAAGAGTTAAATTTATAAAATAAAATAAAAACATTTTAAATTAGTGAAAAGCACATTGTATTGTATTGTATTGTATTTTATTGTTTTTTTTTTTTTTGGTACTACATGAAAGCTTGTTAGTATGACACTTTAAGTTTCTATTAGTCTAAAACAATAGAATTTATAATTTTACATGTGGTTAATATATTTTTTTTTTTGAAGAATAACCCATAATTTTGAACCAATAAAATTCATTTTTCAAAACAAATTCAATTTCATAAATTGTACTTTCGAAATAATTATATAAATACTAATACTCTTAATAAAAGTATGTAAAAGGTGAAATATGATTGGTTGTAAAAAATTTAATTATATTTACTCCTCTAATAATATTTAAATACATATACATTTACTTGTACAAAATTATGAAAATTAATTGTATTTAATGATATTCGTAGTTTTGGCTTCTCATTTGCTAATATTGTATGCACTAATTACTGCATTAATTGGTATTTGTAGTTTTGGCTTCTCATTTGCTAATGTTATATGCACTAATTAGTGTATTAATTAGTGTACCAATTAATGATATGACATAATTTAAGATATTTTTTGTATTGGTAATTTGTATCATGAATAGAATTAATAATAATGTCATAATTAATGTTAGTACATTAGTTAGTATATTACTTGGTATATGTAGCACCATGGGTCAAACCAATACTCAATTTAAACCTCCCAAAAAATGAAAAGACTCGAATAGGGATTGAATTAAATTTACGGTGGTATTACACACACCAATTAGTGTACTAACTAGTATACTAACACTCATTATGACATTATTATTGACCCCATTCATTAATCACATTATAAAATTTAAAAACCTCTTAAATTATGACACATTATCAATTAGTACATATAACATTATTTTTAAATTTAACCAATCAAAATAGGGAATGGAGTTAATGTTTTGGGAAAAGGACTCGTTGGGAAGATGAAATTTATCCATAAAAAATGTTAGAGGCCCCAAATATTCTACCAAACGTTTTACCAAATGTTGTGGGACCCACATGGGACCCACATTGTGTGGGTCCCACACCCATGTGAAACATTTGGTAAAACTTTTAGTAGAATATTTAGAATCTCTAGTATTACTCATTCATCCATATCACCTTAATAATGACATATTTTAGGGAGAGAGAGACATACCTCTTAATCTGTCATTAATAAGTTACCCTCACAATAATATTACAGTAATATTTTAAATTTAAATTTATAATAAAAAAATAACATTTTAAATTAGTGAAAAGCACATTGTGATCCCCCCGCCCCCTTCGAAATAGGGAATGGAGTTAATGTTTTGGGAAAGGATTAAATGATAGGTTGACCTAGTCTGGCTGGGAAGATAAAACTCATCCATATCACCTTAATAATAACATAGAAACATACCCCTTAATCTGTCATTAATAAGTTACCCTCACAATAATATTACAATAATATTTTAAATTTATAATAAAAAAATAACATTTTAAATTAGTGAAAAGCACAATGTCATCCCCCCCTTCCCCCTCTTGTACTGCGTGAAAGCTTGTTAGTATGAAATAATAGAATTCATAATTTTAAATGAGGTTAATATATGTTTTTGAAGAATAGCCCATAATTTTGAACCGATAAAATTAATTTTTCGAAACAAATTCAATTTCATAAATTGTACATTCAAAAAAATTCTATAAATATTAATGACTGTGTTTAATTTTAATTTTTTGAATTTAATTTTATAAAAGTTACTTCCTCTATCTCCAAATATTAGTATTTTATTTTATTTTTTATTATCCCAAAATGAATTTATTTTAAAAAATTAATGACTAAAATAATATGAATTTTCTATTTTGTCCTTCTTTTAAATTTATTAACAACACAAAAAGTACAATTATGACAATTGATATTTTTAAAAATTGTACTATCAAAGAGTATTTTTGAAAAATTAATATTTTTAAAGTACAATAATTATACT
>NW_021025126.1:173088-208039 GCF_004153795.1 Camellia sinensis
CATGTGAAACTCATTGAATTTTATGTATAGTCGATAAGGAAAAATTTTGATAAAAATCTCATTTTGGCATATGATGTTTTTCTAATGTACATCCGTACAAGTAGTGACATTATTAATGCGAGTAATTTGTTAAATTTAATTATTTAAAATTAAACTAGATGGCGATGAGTACTACCAAACTAGAAGTTCAAAATAGTTATTGGTTTATTATATTACAAGATTCTTGTTTTTTAAAAAATATTGTTATCCAATTATACAAAAATTATACAACCATAACTAGCAATACAAAACAATGTTAAATAAGAATTTTCTGTATATTACCAACCGAGAGCATCATCTTACACTTTTAGTGAAACTTGTTCTTCTGACCGTACAGCCCTCTTGACTTGGTGACAGAGAGGTCAATTCCAAACAATGTCAAGCATCTCAGCACTTAGCTCGGTTGGACACCCAAAAAGGTTCTTTGGGACCATTGCAAAGCCGCCAGGCCAATTCAGGGCCCGGCTCTAAGGGCCGGCAAGGAGACTTAGGGCCTTGGGCCCTAAAATTTTTGGACAGATAAAAAGGGACCCTCAAAACTATAAACTTTTGTGTTTAGAGATAAAAAAAAAAAGAAAAAAAAAGCCCCAAATACCTATAGGCCCAATTGCGAAACTTGATCGTGATTTCAATTGTAACTTGTATGATTGCTAAAACTATTAAAGTAACAAAGATCATGATTTTTATTTTTTTTAGTAATTTGCAATACATTAGCTTCCTATCTTAATACACATGAAAATACAACTTTTTTCATTTATTAATTAATGATTTATGTAGTAAGTAAATTTTTCCTGTGGTTACAACAAATAAAAAAGTTGTCTTAACTTATCGTTTTATTCCGCTGAACTCTTTTTTTTCGAATGTAAGAGGCCTTATTTGCCGAGTTTGACTTGAGAACCTCCTACATGCTCGAGCCGACCCTATGCCAATTTCGAAGAGAGGTTATTAGACGTATTGTTACAAACACCATCTCCAATTTTTTACTTTTTGTAAATTACATGAGATCTGTTGGCGTTATCATAAAAATCTAAAATAGTTTGTGACATATATCATATCATGGCACCAAATAACTTTTACAACCTATGACGGTTTTTATTTTTTTTTTTTGTTTTTTTTGAAAATTCACATGCGCATTGTTTGCTTATTGATCAAATTTTATCAACTTGGAAACCGATGATAAAGAGTTTGTAAATTTGAATGTTCTAGATAAATTTCTTGAGCATATGTTGTCTAGTCTTATTTTATCTTTTTTAATAGATGGAGTCCCGTCTTAAATTGTTTTGAGGTGTGGAAAAAATAATTTTTCTGGTGACATTAAATTAAATTAAAATGAGGTCCCAACCAGTTTGTGTTGGGTCCAAGTGGGTCTACGATCTTTACAATGAGAGTCTTTAACCACAAATAGTATAGGCCAAAACCAGTCTTGAAATTTGGAATGAGAATTTGCCCCATGCAAGTACGCTCATTGAAAGAGTTAATGGGTTTGTAATTTCTGTCTTTAATTACAGAGTTTAAATAGTGCATTAATGGGGTTTGGTAACTACCTGTCTTTCTATTGGAGAGTGTTAAATGTTCGCATTAATGAGGTTTGTAACTCATGCCTTTATTCGCAGAGGTTAATGGTGTATTAATTACCAGCCATAAAGGCTGGAGGCTTCTCCTCTTCTCCCTTTACCGTGTATAAATTGAGACCTCCTGTCAAGTCTCCAACACAGAAATTGTTTCTTCCATTTCTTTAGTCAGTTTGCCAGAAAGTTTCTTACATGTGAGAGAGTGCTGCCAGTGTTTTTGTTCGCTAAGCTAGACAGGAGAGTGCTTCGTCCGTTTTGTTAACCGTGCGTATCCCTCTTTCCCCCTGCATGATAGACAGACGGCCAGGATTCCTCATGCACCTCGACCCGTGAGGCCAGCGAAATCTGTTTTCAAGAGAAACTGCTACATGTGCAGGCTCGGTTTGTTCCTTTATCATTTATGTTTGTGTAGTTTCTGTTGAAAATTTAATTGTAATTATCAGTATATGTTCTTAGTGATACTATTTGATTTCTTGTCATAAATTATTATAATTAATTTCACAATTGAACAACATTTAGTTTAACTTCTCCAAACTTATATCCCTTACTTTAAATTAATATATGCGATTTGATGGACAAGTGGATATTTAAAGTTTATTTTGGTAATAATAGATCCGAATATAATCTTATTTTAAAAAGATTCATCCACATACAAGCCTGAAGTTTTTATCCATCAATACTCCACATTGGACCACTTGCCTGTGGCATGTACACTATGGGATGATGGTCTGATATATTAAATTTGGACCACAAATTAAAAATTCATCAAAAAAATCATATGAAAGGATAAAATTTTGGTAAAAATTTGTTTAGTGAACTTTGTTGTCTAAAAACTTCGGTCAATTAATATATAGTCTATTTAATTTAGGTTCTTAAAAAAGGAAAGTAATTCGCTTTACACGTCTAAAGAAGAGGATGAGATGCTTAATACACAAACAGCGAGTTTTGGTTGCAAGAATGTCTGGGAAGAAACTAAGAGATTGGTTTTAGAGAACTATTTGGAGTCCAAGTTTGGTGAAAACAAAATGAGAAGAACTCTTAAACTATAACCTCCGTAGGAAAATGTTTTCAGGAAATTACTTTGAATGCAATTAATAGTAAAATAAACACAAAAAATCTCTTTACTGGAAATCTTGTTAAATATAATACAGATGTGATTTGAGGTCAGTGTTTGAGCACACTACGTCTTTTAACATTTTTGCCCTTGGCCTCTTGGTCTATTGTGATTAATAGACGTTTTGTTTTCAGTATTACACGACTTACCCTACCAGATCTGCCACTTTTGTGTGTATAACGAATTAATTTAAGTTATGCACTCTCTTTTATACTTGACTATGGACATATGTATGAACTTCTACACTTGCTTTACACAATGAATGTCATAGGATGGTATTTATTTTAGAAGTATCATGTGACCATCATAAGGCCTGTACTCTTAGGGTCACACCTTTCATATGAAGATACACTAGTGAAAGTTGCACCCTTCTTCAAATGGACCAATTCTATTTCACTTCTAAATTTTTTTTAACAACCCCCAATGATAAATTTGGACGACATCAATGCAAGATGAAATGCCAATACACAAAAAGATAGTACAAAATGGAAATATCTCTACACCAGAATAGGTGAGTTTTTTTTGGTCTTAACAATTCCTTTGCTGAAAGAATATCGGAGTTACTAGCTAGTACGGGGAGGAAATATATTCTCCTCGTATATCTCGTTGCACCAAGTCCACGCTTCTCCGTACGACGTCGTTTCTTACCTGAAAACACAAACGTGAGCTAGCCGGCGGGTGTTATGCCGGGAAACCTCTCCGAATGCCTAAGTCCCAGTACTGACAAATAGACAAACTCTATGTTTCTTCAGAAAATTGTGTCCAATTACCTCCTCAAGGTGATGTTTGTGAGCTTTTATAAGTTTCTTGTGGCACAATCCTAGTAGGACTTGTATTTCTCCATGCAGGAAGTCCTGCCTGGATTCATACTCCTAAGGATAATGCTTTCCTTTTACACCCTCGCCCACTGCTATAACACCAAGTGGGATGGTTTCTCCATGGCCGAACTACCATTTGACCGAATAGTAAAACCTGGCTATGACTTGGAGCCACAAAGTAGCCGAACATCCTTAGTCAAGGGTCCCTTCCCTTTACTCTTCCCTATATCGGTTTGCTCATCCTGTTCAACCATGGATGTGTTTGGACCCGAACCGATAACGAACTCTCGTTCGTATAAACTCCCAAACCGGTATACCTCTAGGGTCGACCATAACTTCAGGCGGTCTAACTTCAGTTGCTCCCAGACGAAGTAACATTACAATCCTCTAACCGAAGTAACTTTATAATTCGTGGGCGAAGTAATTCTTGTTTCTTCTAGGCCGGAGTAACCTGCTCTCCTGGCCGGACAGTAACTCATTATGGTTTTTTACTTAGTCCTATCACATTTTGGGCCTCAAAGCCAACTCGCAAGGCTTGGCCACCTATTATTTCCCAAAAAATTACCCTCTCAATTGCCCCTTTCATTCTCCATCTGCGCAACATGATTTGGGCTTACCAGTCTACTGGCCGAGCTAGAAGTTATTTAAGGCCTTTCCGGCCGAGCTAAAAAACCCTTTAGCCTCTCCAGCCGGGCGAAAACCCCTCGGGCTCCTCAACCGAGCTAATTTTACTTCGGGCTCACTATGTCCCGGTCAAAACGTCCTACTTCAATCACGACTGTAACGCTTCCTTATCCGTATACACGTGGCACGCCCCCATGCGTAGAAGCAGCTGTCAACGCGCGTCTTCGTGTTCACAATTTTTGACATTCCGCTTCTTCATTTTCTTTTCCCTCTCTCTCATTTCACCAAACAACTCATTTTCATACTTGAACCATTTCACCTTTGGATTAACCACTCTATCATTTCACTTCTTCTCTCTCTGTGTTTCTTGCCTGTTCGTGTTCTTCCTTTCTGCAAACAGTTTTACATCTTCAGTCATTTACTTCTCTGAATCTGTAAGCAATCTACTTTTGCCTTCTGTGCCCTGTTTGTTTTCGCATCTGTATATACTTGTTTTGGTATGTTTTTTGCAAAAACACATTTGCGTATAGTTTTGTTTCTTTGCAACTGTACTTTTACACAAAATAAATGGCAGAGCTCATACGCGCATGACTTCTGATAAAAAACTAGCCTTTAGATCCAAATAGGTAGCAACCGAGCTGGTCCCGTTTGCCCGTATATACGGAATCACAGTAGTTCAATAACCGAACAAAACTTTGAAAGTCTCAAAGATGTCACAACGCCTTGATTTTATTTTAGCGAATAAGAATCACGAGTTTTTGAACACCTCAAACCACGGAAACCTCGGTTTTCAACCGAACTAGCTTTGGGGCATAAAGCCACTTATACTATAAGTAATATAAAGAAACCAAACTCTGGAAAGCTGCCCCTAGAGGCTTAAACGAAGTAACTTTATTCATACTACAACACGCATTATAGGCCCTTGGGGCTAAACCAGACTTTCCTTAGTCTTTTCAGACCGAACCGAAAAGCGTGCCATAGACGATAACCGGTCTAACGCAGCAACCGGCTAAACCGCGGGCTACCAAACCTTTTGATGAACCGAGATAACCAGTTTTTGAGGCGAAGTAGGGCTCTTATTACCTTGCTTTTAAATAGTGCAACGATCCAGACTATCAGTAGCTTCAACCCCTCTTTTTCTACTTTGTCAGACTTAGGTTACCCCAGGCACTCCTGCGTTGCGCTCAACGAGCTTACTGCAGCACGATTTTGAACGATATAATTATAAGTAAATTATACATTTCAAGATGCGGTAAGTATGAGGTATCTAGTTGAGACCCCTGGTGCGTAGTTTGCCGAATGTTAGGAAAGATTACCATATTCCTATGATGTTGTCCATCTGTGTTGGCCCCGAAAAAGAATGTTATTCCTTGGAAAAAGAAGGCTTTCGTCCCTTTTACGCCTTCAATCATAAGTTAGAACGGACTACGACGTTTCCTGTCCAAACCATTGATTTGTGAATTTCTTAGGCAGACTCGATTATGCCCCACCAACTTGTCCACCAATACTTACGATTATTATGGAAATAGTCGCACTGACACGCACCAAACCGGACTAAACCTTGGCCTGGCTGAAATTTTCCATCAATACTCCACGGCTCAAAAGATGATGGGTGGGCTCTACTAACCTTAGGATTCGCCGCCGCCGGAAGAAAGATAATTAAAATACACACGACAAAGACCTTAATGGACGATTGATTTTTTCTGGGTCTCTGGGACTTTTAGGATTTCAAAGCCCAATTCCTGGACCGACCTATAAATTTTGAAAAAAGGGACGCAGCCCGGATTTGACTTCGGTCTTCTTCCAATGTATTTTACTTTCGGTTTTTTTTTAGTCTATTAACCGACTACAGTTCATCCTTTTGCAGATTTTCGCCCACCTCCCGTTCCCTATATAGCGTATCCCAAACCTATGCGATTTGCGAGCCGCATTAGTGTAAAAGAAAGGAGTTGGCTAAGCTTCTAACTTTGAGCCGACCCTACCGTATAGCGGGTCTGACCGAAAAGCAGGAGTTAACCGACTTTACTTCTCGAAGACGCTCCAGAGCGGACCCAAACTTGCCACAAATAAGATAATTCTATTAACTGCTGAAGAGGAAATGGCCAAAAAGAACAATAGAATTAAGCTAATCAAAGACATGATTAAGGTAGTTTTTGTCTTAAACATCCTTTGTGAAAGGGACTATCTTGATTACTAAGCTAAATCAAAGGACACTGATGCCTTGAAACGTTTAGCTGTTTATATAAGTCAGACAATAGAATTTCACAAATATTCTGAGCACAGCATTTGGTTCTTTCGTTTATGCCCATTTTGAGCATGGCCTTCCTAAATTTATGAGTGCTCTAGAGAAATTCAGTTTTATCAAATTCTCATAGAAGTGACCCATTTCACCTTATATAAGTGCATTCTTATTTTGAGTCTCCTTTAAAAACCATCTTCTGAAGATATCCCTATATAGTTTTGCAAGATATAAGAATCATTAAAACAGTATAACTTACCCTAAGTCCTTTGCCATAAAATACATGTTGCAATATCACTCTCATTATAAAAATGATAGGAAAAGACTCATTTATGCTGGGTTTGGTTAAGGGATTTGTGCGAAGATTTGGAAATAGAAAAATAGAAAATGTAATGAAATGTCAGATAAAAATATACTTATATTTCTCTAATTTCACACCTTTTTCCCTTTTTCCTTTTTCCGTTTCCCTTTTCCCTTCTCCAAATCTCTTCCCCAAAAATCTCCAACCAAATACAGCGGCGTAGTGATTATAGATGAGTCATTCCATGATTCATTGTCCCTTTTAAACTAGATCTTCGAATATCAAGTTAGTTAGATTGGGTTGCCATTATAGCATTCGGATTAATGGCTTTATCACATTTTCATTCGATGAACTTTCTCTTCATATGCCTCTGGTCAAACTTTTTGTTTACAACCATATTTTTCATTTGAAACCTTCTCAGTGATATATCATCTGAAGTAGTTTAAGTTAGATCTACTATATTTCCTTAGACAATATTTTCACAATTTAAGTCTTCGATTACCAATTGAGGACTACCATACTCTATATCACTTAATTCATATTTAAATTATTAATAGTCTAAGAGTTATTTTTTAGGAGTTAACAAAGGTCATTTTTCCTATTCTCCATCCAGCTTTGTTTAACAGATTAAGTTCCTTTTGTGGACTTTACCATCGAAACCATTACATTTAGTAAGATCTTCAAGCACTCCCATAATTTTTAAGTACTCTAAGAAACATTAGGACAAATTAACTAACAGTTCTTATAGTTTTGGAGCTCGTGTTTTTGTCTCGACTTTTCAATGTGGCATATTTGATCCTGAATTTTAATCTTGTTCCAAATACAGGACAATTGAGATATCATTGCGTAATTCAGGGCAAATCTTACAATTTGATAAAAAATAACTAATTTGACAAATAAATGTCGAAAAAATTATTTTTAAAACTTTTAAAAATTATTTTACCTATCAAAGAATACAAATTACTGAATTGATAAATCTTTTAAACATTTATATTTTTTTTTTTCTAATTCAAGTTTTTATTATGTTGTTTTGAATGATAATCATATAATCGGGTGGTTGTTAGGACCCAACAAAAATTGAAAATAACATGCATTTTTTTTTTTTTTTCATTGTTGCTGTCTGTTGTTTATTAAAGTTTTCTTCTTTTCAGTTTCATTATATTTAGCATATTTTGCTATTTCCTTTTCACTTTAATTTCCTCAATTCATTATATTTTCCTTGCATTTACTCTAGACATTTCGGTGGTCATCCAACGATTTCTGATTCCAGCGAACCTTCTTAGACATTTCGACAAACTTTTTGGTGACGTTCAAACATTCCGCGATTTTGGTGATATTCTGGACATTCCTGGATGATGTTTGAACATTTCAGTTGAGTCTTCCGATGACTTTCCTGACGGGAAGTTCGGCGATGGTCAGATGTGCAACGTCTTTAATTTTTTTTCTCAAATAAAGATTTTTCTTGTAACAGTAAAGTATATAGGGACTAATTTGATGGCAAGTGTTTTGTTTTGATTAGATGGGATTGAATTTTGTATATGAAAGCTTATACAGTTAAATTTTATCTTTTCTTTTTTTTTTACACTGATTTATATTCTTAGTCTGTCTTTTTAAGAATAAAACAATAAATATTATTTAAATTTAAAATTAACCATATTTCTATAGAGGGTTTATTTGCCGTGAGTTTTCAATGCTAATTAATAATTGAAAATAAAAATTCTTTGATTCTATCCAATAAATCCAATTTGATACCGTTGTACAAATCAATAGTTCAGGAAAAATGTTAGAAATATTCCATATGTTATTAAATGTTTTATCAAATATTTCAAATATTGTGAGTCATTATCGCTTATGTAAGACGTTATTTTACAGCAGTAAAATAGTTTTGAAATCTTAATATTACTCAATGTTCAGTTTAATTGAAATCATGAGAATTCCAAATGTTGTTATCATCATAAAAAGTATTTATAACTAGCCGTTAGCCCATATAAATCCACGTTATATTTTAAAAAAAAGTATTTTGTGATTAGTACAAAGTATTATAAAAGAATAAGTTTAATTTTAATTATAAATGTAAACATTAATTTAAAAATTAAATAAAATATAATTTTAATATATTTATTTTGATAATATTGGTGCCCACCGTTTTTATACAATTATTACTTGAATATCTATATATATTAATTTTAGGTTAAATATTATTTGTGTATTTTGATAATTTTAGTCTCATCGTCATTATAACAATGTAATTTATCATATAATAATTTTGTATGATATATCATTAAATTATAAAATAGTAAAATAAAATAACTTCATTTTGATTTAAAAGTAATAGTCTAAATTAGAAAAGAATTAGTAATATAAAATTAAAAGTATTCAAGCTATTAATTTTTCTTTTTTACTTCATTTGAAAAATAAATCTATGTAGAAATAGACAATATATAAATTTAATTAAAACATAAATTTAAATATGTTGTTATTGGATATCATATCAATAATTATATGATTATATTATTTATAAGTTGTAAAATTAAACACTCCTAATATAATTAAAATATCAACTATATAAAATAAATTAACAAACAAACCAATAAAGAACACATAACAATATCTAATTCAAAAGAAAATAATGAACAGCATCCAATGATAAATACCAATCTTCAACGTGTGACGTAGATTAGTCATATGTAATATGATTCAGATATAAATAACTACTGTTCAACAATTAAAAAGGAACTCCAAGGCAGGGCAAAATCTGAAATTTAGAAATTCCTCAAGCATCCTTGTTGTGCATGTTTTATCCTCATGTGGTTTGATCATAAAATAATGTAAGAGTGAAATGTATTCATGTTAGCACTAAAAATTTTAAACGACAAAATCCATAAATATAAAATTTTAGTATTGGGTTATAGACAATGCATGGAAAAATAAGAAAGACAAGACAAAAAAAGAGAAGACAATTTAGCATTTAAAAAAATCTTAATACCCTTGAAGAATTAAGAAAAACGACGTTGAAACGTAAAATTTCAGTATTCGATTTGTAGATATCTCACATTATTATGAAAAAATATGGAAAAAATCATTTACTCAACAGAATGCCATATACAAATAGAGTAAAGTTGTTATAATTTAGATTAAGTTTGAATTTGTATAGACTCTATTTGTAATTAAAAAAAATATATACTGGCGTGACCTTTTAAAAAAAATAAACCCTTATAAAATATCACCTAACATGAAAAGCACACTACGTTTAATATATATAATATATAAATATATATATATATATATATGATGAGAACGGTGTGGATTCGATCTAATCTACTTTGATTGGTTAAATAAAAATTTATTTTATTTATTTTCTGAATAGTATTGCATCCATACAATTTCTCCCCACAAACTCCTAATGCTTGCAAGGTTGAGATTTGAGAGAGTGTAAAAGGATGGTTTATTAATTTGTCTTTTTCTGTCAATGAATTCAAAAGATTTGTGAAAGAGAAATTGCGTGGATAAAGTAATTTTTCTTTCTATGTTTATCACATAGACAACATAATAATATTTTTAGATAGAAAATGTTATGAATTCTAAATAATTTATTAAATTTTTTACCAAACTTTTCATATGAATTTATACAAACTCACATGTTTGTAGGTTCAGGCACGTTTGGGAAAGCAGATTTGAGGTTTTTGGCTATTTTTAGCACAAAAAAAATAAAATAAGCTTTTTAGCCACAACAACAAAACACACATCCAACCCATAATCATATCACTCTTCTATCACAAAAAAGTCAAAAAAAATCAAAAAGCCAAAAAGCCCTTCCCATACCAAGCTTTTTAGCCCAGGCTAAAATAGCCAAAAAGTCAAAAAGTCAAAAAGCCACCACTTCCCAAACCAAGCCTGAGAGGTTGGTTAAAAATTTAATAGATTATTGGTATCCCTAGCATAACTCTTTCTGAATTACAATAATTTTTCTTTTATCTTTATAGTCCCAAGATTACTAAATAATTACTATAATATTATTGTGAGGATTACTTATTAATGACAGATTGAGGGAAAATATGCAGTTATATTAGAATAATGTTATATGCATCAATTAATATATCAATTAGTATTCTAGTAGATGATGTGTCATAATTTTAGAGATTTTGAGTATTTATAATTTTATAATGGTGAAGTCAATAGAATATGTTATAAATATTATTTTATACTAATTGATGTATATTATATATATTTATATATATATTCTAGCATTACTCTTTTCATTTTGTTTTTGGGTTTAAATTGAGTATTGATTTGACCCATCTTCCAAATCTGTGTACTTTAGCATGAGAAGCCAAAACTACAATTAATTTTCATAATTTTGTACAATTAAATGTATTTGTGTCTAAATATTATTAGATGTGTAAATATAATTAATTTTTTTTACAACCAATCATATTTTCACCCTTTATACTTTTAGTTCAACCTGTTTAGTTTCATAACTTAGAATTCACTTTTCAAAAATTAATTTTTTTTTTTCATATTTTTATTTTTATATTTTTTTAAATATTTTAAGTAATTTTTTTTTAATTTTAGATACACCAACATAAATATACTTAAAAAATTAATATTTGTGAATTTTTTTAAAAATTCACAAATTATTGATATTATATTTTTTAAGTATATTTATGTTAGGTGTATCTAAAAATTAAAAAAAAAATTACTTAAAATATTTAAAAAAATTATAAAAATAAAAATATGAAAAATAAAAAAAATTAATTTTTTGAAAAGTGAATTCTAAGTTATGAAACTAAACAGGTTGAACTAAAAGTATATAAAGGGTGAAATATGATTGGTTGTAAAAAAAAATTAATTATATTTACACATCTAATAATATTTAGACACAAATACATTTAATTGTACAAAATTATGAAAATTAATTGTAGTTTTGGCTTCTCATTTGCTAAAGTTACCAAGATTTGGAAGATGGGTCAAATCAATACTCAATTTAAACCCAAAAACAAAATGAAAAGAGTAATGCTAGAGATATATATATAAATATATATAAATTGATACATCAATTAGTATAATAATATATATTATAACATACTATTGACTTCACCCATTATAAAAATTACAAATACTCAAAATCTCTAAAATTATGACACATCATCTACTAAGATACTAATTGATATATTAATTGATGCATATAACATTATTCTAATATAACTGCATATTTTTTTCCCTCAATCTGTCATTAATAAGTAATCCTCACAATAATATTATAGTAATATTTTAGTAATCTTGGGACTATAAAGATAAAAGAAAAATTATTGTAATTCAGAAAGAGTTATGCAAGGGATACCAAATAATCTATTAAATTTTTTACCAAACCTCTCAGGCTTGGTTTGGGAAGTGGGTTGGCTTTTTGACTTTTTGACTTTTTTGGCTATTTTAGCCTGGGCTAAAAAGCTTGGTATGAGAAGGGCTTTTTGGCTTTTTGATTTTTTTGACTTTTTTTGTGATAGAAGAGTCTAATGATTATGGGTTAGATGTGATGTTTTGTTTGTTGTGGCTAAAATAGCCTATTTTATTTTTTGTGGCTAAAATAGTCAAAAAAACCTCAAATTTTGCTTCCCAAACGGTGCCTCACACCTACAAACATGTGGGTTTGTATAAATTCTATATGAAAAGTTTGGTAAAAAATTTAATAAATTATTTAGAATTCATAACATTTTCCATCTAAAAATATTATTATGTTGTCTATGTGATAAACATAGAAAATTAGAAAATTACTTTATCCACGCAATTTCTCTTTCACAAATTTTTTGAATGTCATGACAAGAAAAAGACAAATTAATAACTCATCCTTTTACACTTCTCTCAAATCTCAACCTTGCCAAGCCATTTAGGAGTTTTGTGAGGGAGAAATTGTATGGATGCAATACTATTCAGAAAAATAAATAAAATAAATTTTTATTTAACCAATCAAAGTAGATTAGATCGAATCCACACCATTCTCATCATATATATATATATATTAAACGTAGTGTGCTTTTCATGTTTAGGTGATATTTTATAAGGGTTTATTTTTTTTAAAAGAGTCACGCCAGTATATATTTTTTTAATTACAAATAGAGTTCTATACAAATTCAAACTTAATCTAAATTATAACAACTTTACCTATTTTATATGGATTCTATTTGACAAATATTTCTTTTCCATATATTTTTCATAATAAATTGAGATAATCTACAAACATAATACCAATTTTACGTTTCACGTCTTTTTTCTTAATTCTTTCAAGGGTATTAAGATTTTTTTTAATGCTAAATGTCTTCTCTTTTTTTCTTTCTTTCTTATTTTTTCATGCATTGTTCTATACCCAATACTAATTTTATATTATGGATTTGTCGTTTAAATTTTATAGTGATTCTATACATGAAATTACATTTCACTTCTTACATTATTTTATATGATCACAACTCACATGAGGAAAAACATGCACAACAATGATGCTCTTGAGGAATTTCTAAATTTCAGATTTGCTGCTTGAGTTACTTTTTAAATTGTTGAACAGTAAGTTATTTTATATCTTGATATCATATTACATATGACTAATCACTTCACACGTTGAAATGTATTTATCATTTGGATGCTTTCATTATTTTTTCTTTTTGAATTTAGATATTGTTATGTGATTCTTTATTGGTTAATTGTTGTTAAATTTATTTTATATAGTTGATATTTTAATTTAATTAGGAGTGTTTATTTTACAATCTTATAATATAATATATATCATATAAAATTATTATATGATAATCCAACTACAACATATTTATATTTAATGTTTTAATAAATTTTATATAATTTCTATTTCTACATATATTTATTTTTCAAATGAATAAAAAAGAAAATTAAATAGCTTGAATTACTTTTAATTTTATATTACTAATTCTTTTTCTAATTTAACTATTACTTTTAATATCAAAATGAGTATTTTATTTTACTATTTTATAATTTAATATATATCATACAAAATTATTATATGATAATTACATTTTTATAATACGATAGAACTAAAATTATCAAAATACACAAATAATTTAACTAAAATTAATATATATAGATATTCAAGTAATAATTTTATAAAACGATAGCACCAATATTATCAAAATAAATAATTAAAATTATATTTTAATTTTAATTTTAATTTTAATTTTAATTTTAAATTAAAATTAAAATTAAACTTATTCTTTTATAATACTTTGTACTATCAAATACTTTTTTTTTTAAAAATATAACGTGGATTATACGGGTTAACGGCTAGTTATAAATATTTTTATTGATTGATAACAACATTTGTAATTCTCATGATTTCAATTAAACTGAACATTGAGTAATATTAGAGATTTCAAATATTTTACTGCTAAATATCTTACATAGCGATATGACTCACATATTTGAAATATTTGATAAAACATTTAATAAAACATATGGAATTTCTAACATTTTTCCTGAACATTTGATTTGTACAACGGATCAAATTGGATTTTATTGATAGAATCAAGAATTTTATTTCATTATTAATTACATTGAAAAACTCACGGCAAATAAACCCTCTATAGAAATATGGTATAATTTTAAAATTTTAAAATATATTTATTGTTTTATTCTTAAAAGACAAGACTAAAATATTAAATCATGTAAAAAAAAAAAGAAAAGAAATTTACTGATAAGTTTCATATACAAAATTCAAAATCCATCTAATTCCAAAACAAAATACTTGCATCAATTAGTCCTATATATTTTTAACTGTTACAAAAAAATCTTATTTTGAGAAAAAAAAATTAAAGACGTTGCTACATCTTACCATCGCCGAACTTCCGTCAGAAAGTCATCGGAGACTCATTGAAATGTTCAACATCATCAGGAAGTCGCCAGAATATCACCAAAATTCGCCGGAATGTTTTGAACGTCACCAAAAATTGTCGAAATGTCTAGAATGTTCGTTGGACATCAAGAATATCGTTGGAGACCCACCGAAATGTCTAGAGTAATGCAAGGAAAAAATAATGAATTGAGAAATTAAAGTGAAAAGAATAGCAAAATATGCTAAATATTAATAAACTGAAAGAAGAAAAACTTAATAACAACAAACAGCAACAATGAAAAAAAAAAAATGCATGTTATTTTCAATTTTTGTTGGTCCTAACAACCACCCATTATATGATTATCATTCAAACACATAATAAAAATTAATTGGGAAAATAAATAAATAAATGTTTAAAAGATTTATCAATTTTACATAATTTTATCTTTGATAGGTAGAAATAATTTTTAAAATTTTAAAAATATTTTTTCGACATTTATTTTTGTCAAATTAGTTTATATTTTATCAAATTGAAGATTTTGCCCTGAAATTACGCAATGATATCTTCAATTGTCCTTATTTGGAACAAGATTCAAAATTCAGGATCAAATATGCCACATTGAAAAGTCAGAGACCAAAATGACACGAGCTCCAAACTATAAGAACTGTTAGTTTAATTTGTCCTTAATTTTTCTTAGAGTACTTAAAATATGGGAGTGCTTGGAAGATCTTACTAAAGTAATGGTTTCGATGGTAAGTCCACAAAGGATTTTAATTCTGTCTTAAACAAAGCTGGAGGAGAAAGAAAAATGACTTTGTTAACTCCTAAAAAATAACTCTATGACTATTAATTAATTTTAAATATGATAGTGATATAGAGTAATGGTAAGTCTCAATGTAATCGAAGACTTAAATTGTGAATATTGTCTAAGGACAATATAGTAGATCTACTAACTACTCAATGATATATAACTGAGAAGGTCAAATGAAAAATAGTGGTTGCTAAACAAAAAGTTTGACCAGAGAGCAAATAAGAGAAAGTTCATCGAATGAAATGTGATTAAAGCCTATTAATTCCGAATCGCTATAATGGCAACCCAATCTAACTAACTGATATTCGAAGATCTAGGTTTAAAGGGACAATTGAATCATGGATGACTCACTATAAATCACTAGCGCTGTATTTGGTTGGGAGATTTGGGGAGAGATTTGGAAAGGGAAAGGGAAACGGAAAGGAAAAGGGAAAAAGTGTGTGAAATTAAGAGAAATATAAGTATATTTTATTCACATTTCATTTACATTTTCTATTTTCATTTCCAAATCTTCCACAAATCCCTTAACCAAACCCAGCATAAATGAGTCTATTTCCTATCCATTTTTATAATGAGAGTGATATCTGCAACATGTATTTTATGCAAAGGACTTAGGGTAAGTTATACTTTTAATGATTACTTATATCTTGAAAAACTTATAGGGATATCTTTCAAGAAGAGTGTTTTAAGAGACTCAAAATAAGAATCACTTATATAAGTGTGAAAGGGGTCACTTCTATGAGAATTGATAAAACTGAATTCTCTAGAGCACTCATAAATTTAGGAATTGCCCAATGCCAAAATGGGCATAAACGAAAGAACCAAGCTGTGCTCAGAAATATTTTGTGTAAATTCTATTGTCTTAACTTATATAAACAGCTAAACAGTTCAAGGCATCATGTCCTTTGATTAGCTAGTAACTCCGATAGTCTTTCACAAAGGAATGTTTAAGACCAAAAACTACCTAATCATGTCCTTTGATTAGCTAGTAAATTCTATTGTTCTTTTTGGCCATTTCCTCTTCAGCAGTTAAAGGAATTAATCTTATTTGTGGCAAGTTTGGGTCCGGCTCTGGAGCGTCTTTGAGAAGAAAGTCGGTTACTCTTGCTTTTCGGCGACCGCTATACCGGTAGGTCGGCTCAAAGTTTAGAAGCTTAGCCCAACTCCTTTCTTTACACCGTAATGCGGCTCGCAAAATCGCAAGGTTGGGATAGCTATATAGGGAACGGAGGTGGGCGAAATCTGCAAAAGGAGAACTGTTAGTTCGGTTAATAGACTAAAAAAAACCGAAATAAAATACATGGAAGAAGACCGAAGTCAAATTACCGGGCTCTCCCTTTTTCCAATTTATAGGTCGGCCAGGAATTTGGGCTTGAAAATCCTCAAAGTTCCCAGAGACCCAGAAAAAATCATCGTCATTAAGGTCTTTGTCCGGTGTGTATTTAATTATCTTCTCTCGGCGGCGGCGAATCCTAAGGTAGTAGACCCACCCATCATCTTTTGAGCCGATGGAGTATTGATGGAAAATTTCAGCCAGGCCAAGGTTTAGTCCGGTTTGGTGGTTCAGTGCGACTATTTCCATAATAATGCGGTATGTATTGGTGGACAGTTGGGTGGGGCATAATCGAGTCTGCCTAAGAAATTCACAAATCAATGGTTGGACAGGAAATCGTAGTCCGGTTTCTATTATGGATTGAAGGGTAAAAGGGACGAAGCCTTCTTTTTCCCAAGGAATAACATCTTTTTCGGCCAACATCAGATGGACATCATCAGGAATATGGTAATCTTTCCTAAATTCGGCCATACCACCAGGGGTCTCAACTAGATACCTATACTTACCCATCTGATGTATAATTTACTTATAATTTATATCGGTGCAAAAATCGTGCTCAGTAGCTCGGTTGAGCGCACGCAGGAGTGCCTGGGTAACCTAAGTCTGCAAAGTAGAAAACAGAGGGGGTTAAAGCACTGATCATTGGATCGTGCTACAATTTAAAAGCAAGGTATAAGAGCCCTACTTCGGCCTCAAAAACTGGTTCTATCTCGGTTCATCAAAAGGTTTGGTAGCCCGGTTTGAGCAGGTTGCTCGTTAGACCGGTTTATCGTCTAGGGGCAGCTTTCTGAGTTCGGTCTGAAAAACTAAGAAAGCTGGTTTAGCCCCAAGGCCTAAATCGGTTGTAGTATGAATAAAGTTACTTCGGTTAAGCCTCTAGGGGCAGCTTTCTGAGTTTGGTTTAGAAACTAAGAAAGTTGGCTTAGCCCCAAAAGCTTAGTTCGGTTGAAAACCGAGGTTCCTGGTTTGAGGTGTTCAAAACTCGGTGATCTTATTTCGGCTAAAATAAATCAGGCGTTGGTGACTCTTTGAGACTTTCAAGTTTTAGTTCGGTTATTGACTACAGTGATCTACCTATATAGGGCAAACGGGATCCTAGCTCGGTTGCTACCTAATTTTGGATCTAAGGCTAGTTTTTTACAGAAGTTCATGCGCGTATGAGCTCTGCCATTATTTTGTTGTAAAAGTACAGTTGCAAAACAAAACTATACAAATGTGTTTTGCAAAAAACATACAAAACAAGATATACAGATGCGAAAGCAAAACAGGGCAAGAAGGAAAGTAGATTTGCTTACCAGATTAGAGAAGAAATGACTGAAGATGAAAACTGTTGCAGTAAAGGAAGAACACGAACAGCAAGAACACAGAGAGAGAAGAAGGAAATGATAGAGTGGTTAATCCAAAGGTGAATGGTTCAAGTATGAAAAGAGTGTTTGGTGAAATGAGAGAGAGGGAAAAGAAAAGGAAGAAGCGGGAACTGTTCAAAAATTGTGAAACACGAAGACGGCGTTGACAGCTGCCTTCTACGAATGGGGGCGTGCCACGTGTATACGGAAAGGGAAGCGTTACAGTCGTGATTGAAGAGATGTTTTGACCGGACATAGTGAAGCCCGAAGTAAAATTAGCTCGGCTGGAGAGCCCGAGGGTTTTTCGCTCGGCTGGAGAGGCTAAAGGGTTTTTAGCTCGGCTGGAAAGGCTTAATAAACTCTAGCTCGGCCAGTAGACTGGTAATCCCAATCATGTTGCACAGATGGAATTAAGGGGCAATTGAGAGGGTAATTTTTGGGAAAAATTGGGCCGAGCTGCGAGTTGGGCTTTGTGGCCCAAAGTGCGAAGGACTAAGTAAAAAGGCCGTAATGGTTACTGCGGCCCAGGAGAGCAAGGTTACTCCGGCCTAGGAGAAACAAAATTACTTCGGCCCACGAATTATAAAGTTACTTCGGTTAGAGGATTGTAAATGTACTTCGGTCTGGGAGCAACTTGAAGTTAGACCGGCCTTGAAGTTATGTCGACCTTAGAGGTATACCGGTTTGGGAGTTATACCGGTCGAGAGTCGTTGGTTCGGTCCAAACACACCATGGGTTGAACAGATGAGAAACCGATATAAGGAAGAGTAAAGGGAAGGGCTGAACTAAGGATAGTTCGGCTTACTTTGTGGCTCAGCATAGCCAGTTTTACTTCGGTCAAATGGTAGTTCGGCCATGGAGAAAACCATCCCACTTGGTTTAAGCAGTGGGGGAGGGTGTAAAAGGATAAGCATTATCCTTAGGAGTATGAATCCTAGGAGGACTCTGCATGGAGAAATACAAGTCCTACTAGGATTGTGCCACAAGAAACTTATAAAAGCTCACAAACATCACCTTGGAGGAGGTAATTGGACACAATTTTTCTGAGAACATAGAGCTTTTGTCTATTTGTCAAGTTACTGACTTAGGCATCGGAGAGGTTTCCGGCAAACACCCGCCGGCTAGCTCACGTTTGTGTTTTCAGGTAAGAAAACGACGTCGTACGGAGAAGCGTGGACTTGGTCAACAGGATTATACGAGGAGAATTATTTCCTCCCCGTACAGCTAGTAACTCCGATAGTCTTTCACAAAGGAATGTTTAAGACCAAAAACTACCTATTCTGGTGTAAGATATTTCCATTTTGTACTATCTTTTGTTAGTATTGGCATTTCATTTGCATTATGTCGTCAATTTTATTCATGTGGGGGGTTGTTAAAAAAATTTAGAAGTGAATAGAATTGGATTCCATTTGAACGAGAGGGTGCAACATTTCATAGTGTATCTTTATATGAAAGGTGTGACCCTAGAGTCATGGCCTTTATAAATGGTCACATATACTTCTATAAATACCATCCCTATGACATTCATTTGTAAAGCAAGTGTTAGAATTCATACATATGTCATAGTCAAGTATAAAAGAGAGAGTGCATAACTTAAATTAATTCGTTATACACACAAAAAGTGTGCAATTTCTGTGTAGGGTAATCGTTGTATACTGAAAACAAAACGTCTATTAATCACAAGTACCAGAGGCAAGGGCAAAATTCTGTTTTAAAGACGTAGTGTTCAAACACTGACCTCAATCACAATCTGTATTATATTTACAAGATTTCCATAAGAAATTTTTTGTGTTTTATTTTACTATTTATTTGCATTCAATTAATTTTTCTGAAAACATTTTCCTACGGAAGGTTATAGTTTAGCTCTCCTCATTTGTTTTCCACCAAACTTGGACTCCAAATATTTTCTCTAACCAATCTCTTTTTCTTCCCAGACATTCTTGGCAACCAAACTCGTGTTTTGTATTACATCTCATCCTCTTCTTAGAAACTGTAAAGCGAATTACTTTCTTTTTAAGAATCCTAAAATTAAATAGACTATATATTAATTGACCGAATTTTTTAGAAACAAAGTTCACTAACAAATTTTACAAAATTTTATCCTTTCATATATTTTTTTGATGAATTTAATTTGTGTCATTTAATATTATCAACCATCATCCCATAGTGTACATGCCACAGGCCTAGTTGTCCATTGAATATTGATGGATAAACTTCAGGCTTGTATGAGGATGAATCTTTTTAAAATAAGATTATATCGGATCTATTATTACAAAATAAACTTTAAATATCCATTGTCACTCATAAATCGCATATATTATTTAATAATGGATATAAGTTTGGAGAAGTTATAAACCTAATGTTGTTCAAATTGTGAAATTAATTAAATAAATTTATGAAGAAATCAAAATTATATACTAAGAACATATACTGATAATTACAATTAAATTTCAACAGAAATACACAAACAATAAAATGATAAAGAAACCAAACCGAAGCCTGCACAGTAGCAGTTTCCTTAAAACAGATTTCGCCGCCTCACGGGTCGAGTGCATGAGGAATCCTGGCGTCTGTCTCTCAGGATACGACGGTTAAAACCAACTACGGAAGAAGCACTCTCTGTCTAGCTTAGCGAACAAAAACACTGGCAGCACTCTCTCACAGTAGGAACTTTCTGGCAAACTGACTAAAGAATGGAAGAAACAATTTCTGTGTTGGAGACTTGACAGGAGGGTCTCAATTTATACAGGTAAAGGGGAGAGAGGAGAAGCCTCCAGCCTTTATGGCTGGTCATTAATACACCATTAACCTTTGCAATAAAGGCAGGAGTTACAAACCTCATTAATGCACTATTAAACTCTCCAATAAAGACAGGAGTTACAAATCCCATTAATGCACTATTAAACTCTGTAATAAAGACAGAAATTACAAACCCATTAACTCTTTCATGAAGCTAACTTCATGGGGTAATTTCTCATTCAATTTTCAATGGTTTTGGCTATACTATTTGTGGTGTAAAGATCTCATTGCAAAGTATCTAGACCCACTTGGACCCAACACAATACATGGTTGGGACCCACTTTAATATTTAATTAAAGTCACCAAAAAATTATTTTTTCCAACACCCAAAACATTTAAGACTGGACTCCATCTATTAAAAAAAAAAATAAGACTAGACACAATGCTCGAAGAAATTTAATCTAGAACATTCAAATTTACAAACTCTTTATCATCGGGTTTCCAGTTGATAAATTTTTGATCATAAGCAAACAATGCATGTGAATTTTCAAAAAAAAAAAAAAAGTCAGGACATATTTCTCCTAAAAAAAAAAAAAAAACCGTCATAGGTTGTAAAAGTTATTTGGTGCCATATATGATAATGTCACAAACATATTTTAGATTTTTATGAAAACGCCAACAGATCTCATTTAATTTTACAAAAATTAAAAATTGAGATGTGTTTGTAACAATACGACTAACAACCGCGCTGCATACCCTCAGTGGGGGTCGCGCCCCAGTGATGTGGCGCGCCCCCACTGGCTGAAAACTTTAAAAAAAAAAAAAAAAATAGTTTTTTTTTTGGACCAATCCGGGGCCGACACCTTACTGGGGGTCGACCCCCAGTGGGGGTAGGAAGCATTAATCATACGACTAATAACCTCTCTTGAAATTGGCTTAGGGCCGGCTCTGAGATTTAGGAGGCTCAAGGCAAATTTCGGAAATAGGGCCCCTCTTACATTGAAAAAAAAAGAGTTCACGGATAAAAAAAAAAAAAAGATTGGAAATTTTAAAAAAAAAAAAAAAAAAAAAAAAAACCGTCATAGGTTGTAAAAGTTATTTGGTGCCATATATGATAATGTCACAAACATATTTTAGATTTTTATGAAAACGCCAACAGATCTCATGTAATTTTACAAAAATTAAAAATTGAGATGTGTTTGTAACAATACGACTAATAACCTCTCTTGAAATTGGCATAGGGTCGGCTCTGAGATTTAGGAGGCTCAAGTCAAACTTCGGAAATAAGGCCCCTCTTACATTGAAAAAAAAAGAGTTCACGGATAAAACGATAAGTTAAGACAACTTTTTTATTTGTTTGTAACCACAAAAAAATTTACTTACACATATAATCATTAAAATTATAAATAAAAATTTATTTTCATGTATTAAGATAGGAAGCAATTATTACAAATACTAAAAAAAAATAAAAATCTGATCTTGTTACTTTATAGTTTAGCAATATACAATTTACAATTGAACCACGATCAGTTCAATTAGGCCTATAGTATTTGGGCTTTTTTTTTTCTTTTTTTTTTTATATCTAAAACACAAAATTATATTTGAGGGTCCCTTTTTTTCTGTCTAAATTTAGGAGCCCAAGGCCTAGGCCTCCCTTGCCTGCCCTTAGAGCCGGCCCTGAATTGACCTGGCGGCTTTGCAATGGTCCCAAATGAACCTTTTTGGGTGTCCAACGAGCTCAAGTGCATGAGATGCCCTTTGACATTTGTGTTGGATTGACCTCTCTGTCACCAAAGTCAATGAGGGCTTGTAGGTCAGAAGAACATAGTTCACTAAAGTGTAAATGATGCTCTGGTTTGGTATACAAAAATTCTTATTTTACATTGTTTTTATTGGCTAGTTATGGTTGTATAATTTTTGTATAATTAGGATAACAATATTTTTAAAACAAGAATCTTGTAATATAATAAACCATAAATATTTTGACTTCTAGTTGGTAGTACTCATGCCCACTAGTTTATTTAAATAATAAATTTACAATATTTAACTCGCATTTAATAATGTCACTACTTGTACGGATTTACATTAGAAAAAAATATTATGCACAAATAGATTTTTTATCAAATTTTCTTATCACTATACATAAATCAATGAGTTTCACATGAATTTAATAATATATTTGTGCTCATTAGATTCTAACGTATTTTATGTTATCAAACCTTTTTGGACCTTAAAATATTGCAATCCTCCATATGTGTGACTTGCATAATGCGTTTAGAAACTTTCACCTAAACACCTTGAACTTATTTTAATTGTGCGGGGTAAAAACATTCCTTTTAAGTTCATTCTTTTTTCTTTTCTCTCCTTTTGTGTGTTTTGCTTGTATTAGATAAAACAATTTTATGTTTGTAAATTAAGCCATTTTATGGTTAGACTATGTGATGAAGTGGATTTGGAAATACTTCTTCAATCCAGTCAAACCTTCGAGATCCTTGAGATGTCACTTGAAACAAAAACGAATACTTCGGTCAGTGGTGTTGAAATTAGTACTCCGATGAACAAGTTAGTTTTTTATGAAAAAGACTCGTGTTTTCTCTCTTCTTCACCTTTTATATACTGTCATCCTTCTCGACTCTCGTTCCACGTAACCTAGCCTCTCATCATTACCCTTTAGAGCCTATCTTCATACTATACTTTCAAATGGAAATTTCCATCCCACTAAGTGAGCCCTTATTGACCTGTACCATTCAGACTTCACTATATGTCAAAAATATCTTTAATGTTCCTACCTACTATGCTTACTCGGCGTTTGATGATTACCCAACCCAGCGGGCTTGGGCCTTGTTCCACCCATATTGGATGGGTTGGGCTACTAGATGCCGTTTAAGATACAATTTTATTCGGCTTTCACAGACTACTTTAAGTCACACTACATAGTGAACAAAATTGTGGAAATACTTAAGAAACAGCTTGATCACAAAATACTTCTCAACCAAAAGGAAAAGATCATTGTTTCTTCTTCTTCTTCTTCTTCTTTCTTTTTCTTTTTTTGTATTTCATTTATTGTTTTTAAAGAAAGTAAAGCTCAAGGAAAGAGCCATACTGGGATGGACTTTGATTCTCTCCATTCCATGTGTAATAGAGTATTTTCATTATATATATTAAGGTTATGAAATAGAAATGCAAAATTATAATTATTTTAAATTAAGAAAAGGTCATTAGATTCATCGTTGGGTAATGTAATAGATTTCTCCATTGCAAATATATAACCCATTGAATAGAAACAACTAGTTTGAAAAAATAGTTCTTCTCACCAAAAAGGACAGTTATGTTACATATCTAGAAAAAATTGTTTAAATTTTGCTAAAAAATCAAATATGAGGATAAAATTTATTCTCTATTTGGCCCACAATACAATAACTTTAAATTTACCTCCTAATGTCATTTTCAGAGTAAAATTCTAATTTAATCTTCAAGATAACTATAATTATTGAAAACGAAAAGATTCTCATTTGGTTTAAGCTTCTTTTTTCTTTATTTTTTCGAGTAAACTTTTTTAACTTTTTCAGTTCTTCTAGACTAAAAGGGTCTTCAAAAAAAAAATAAAAAAAAAATTTCCCCCACTCCGATGAAAAATAAAAATAAAGCAATTGACAGTAATAGTGTTGGACAATCTTCACTGTAATTAAATTAATTAATTCTGTTTGGGTACTAAATGACAAACAAAATATAAAAGAAAAATAGGAAAGGAGAGAGAAAGTTTGATTACAAAAATCAAACTAGAAACATAATCAAATAAATAAAAACAGATTTTATTTTGTTACAAAAATAAAATTAAAATATGATTTAAATAAATAATAAAACAGAAAATAAATATAACTTACTTGATTAATATTTTGAATATTATTCTGATCAAGTCCAGTGTTTGACACTGTCTCCTTAAGACAGATTCGTCCTCTCTACTGTGCTTTCAGAATATGGACGTCTATCTCCTAGGATGAAATGATCAACTACAAATAAATGCAGCATTACAATTTCTTTGTTCAACAAACAAACTAAGTGTTTATACTCTTTCTCACAAAAATTAAATGCAGCAAAATGAAGAATAAATTTGCAGAGGAGAAGTACGAAATTTCTGAAAGTGAAACATCAAATGAGGGCTGCTTATTTATAGATGTAGTGGTGGCTATTGATTTTGAATTAAACAAGTGCTAACCTGTTTTGAACATGTATGAAACCTGTTTGGTTTTGAATTAAACAGATTTAAATCTGTTGGGTTCAAAATTGAAACAGATAAAAATGGAAGGGACCTGTTTGGGTGGAGAGGAAAATCGGAACAGATTAATTTCGGAATTAATTTGAATTCTGGACAATTGGACAGATTTTATTTCCAAAAATAAAATTAAATCTAAATGTTTCTGGCCCAAAAATATTAGTATTGGGCCGAACAAGCCCAACCCAACCACACACCACGCACCCGCGCCCAAGCCTAGCTCGACCGACGTCTGGCGGCGGCGCGCGCGATGATTTTTGGGTCCAATGGGTCAAGTCCATTTTGCCCATAACCTCCCTCTCTACAAAACTTGGATACCCCTTGGGGCACACCCTAAGTTTCAATCTCGTGCCTTACAAACCCATTCAAAACTTCCCATCAAATCAATGTAGGACAAGCCTTTTTCCAATCTTAAGAAATTTCCACCAAAACTCCATTTCCATAGAGCTCATTTTGGCTTCAATTTTCTATTCACTCGATAATGGTTTTGAGCAACTAAATATACCACGTGAATCACAACGCGGCATAGAACACGTTACCACTTTGATCCGCGAAAATCAATGCACGTGGCCCATCTAAAAAATAGACCAAACTTAGGAAAAAATTCTAATTTTACCTAGAATTTTTCAACCATTTCCAACAATAAGAAGCAGCCAATCAATTCTGTATGAAAATGATGTCCAAAAGCCCAATGTCTTGGATGCGGCTGAATACACATACACCCCAAGTGGCTCAAGAATCTTACTTGAACATAACCGAAAGTTTTATATTTTTGTATATATAACATTTTAAACCATCCCATTTAGACTTCAGTTATGTATGTCTTGCTTTTTTTGAAGAAAAAAAATGGTATATCTGTTTTTTTAGAATCAGTTTGAAAGTATCTAATTCGGGGGTCATCTAGGAGATAAATATTCCATCAAATGTTAATGGCAAAGATTAAGAAGTCGGTGCATAAACCTTATCGATAATTATAGTAAAAAAGAGGCCCAAAAAGAGTTGCTTTGGTATAAAGTGGAGATGCAAATGCAAAGATTTTACAGTTTAAAATAAAACTAAAACAAAGGATTAAAAATGTCATCAATGGCGGAAAGGGTGAGGAGAATCATCATATGCTAACGATTTTTTTGGATTGGATATGCTAAATGATTTTTAAGTAGCCATATACATTGTTATTCAACATATGCTTTTAAGGCAGTTGAAAAGAGTTGATTGACTGACTCATGAATCAGTCATAAGGGAAGAGAGAGAGAGAGAGAGAGAGAGATGCATGGACGGGCATTACGCTAGAAAGAACCAAAGCAAAAGGAACATATTCTCGTGGGGTTGGCAGCCCTTGTGAGAGGCATTGTGTCCTATAACCTAACATGGAGAACAAGCCCTATACAATTTTGTCCACAACAGAGAACTCTGTTCCACATTTTTCTTGTTCCAAATTAGTTCTCTACTACACGATGAGTCTTTCAATTTCTCTCACACTAATCATGTGATAGAGAAATTGTATAGACAAAAGATAAATATTAGATGCAACAGTGATATTATACATTCTATGTGTTGTCATTAACAAATAGTAAATTATAAATAGTGAGTAGGATATCACTTGTCTCTTGTACGGGGAGGAAATAATTCTCGGCCGGAATAACTTTGTCTCCCCAAGGCCGGAATAACCTTGTTCTCCTAGGCCGGAGTATCCTTTACGGCCTTCTTACTTAGTCCTTCGCGTTTTTGGGCCTCAAAGCCCAACTTGCAGCTCGGCCCAATTTTTCCCAAAAATTACCCTCTCATCTCTCATAAATAAACTATATACTCACTACTCTAATGTGAAATTTCTTGTCAATTGATAATAACGGCATGTGATATAATTATTAGGCAAATGCTAACAAATGCTCGAGGTATTATTTAATATTAATTAGTTTTTTTTTTATAAGAAAAAAACTTTGAAAATAAGGTTTAAAAGAGTTATAAAATTAGTAAAAACAAATTTTAAAATAGATGAAAATCTTTTTATTTTTATTTTTTATGCTTATAATTATTATATCCAATATTTACGGGTAGACAGAGAAGATGGGAGAAGAGAATCCTGTCTGAACTGAATCATTGAGTTAGGACAATTGTGTTTCATTAATAGCTAGCATTTAGGCACACCACTTGATTTAATTCATGAAGAGAAGAGAGTAAGAATGGGCAGTTTTTGATGGATGGCCCAGCATGTCATCGACAAGTTCAATTTTTGTTATTACTCTTAAATAAATTATATATATATATGTATATCATATATGCATGGGTTGTCTTGCCTTGCAAAGAAGGAATCAGTAAGCCTGATGTGGATGTAGTTTTGTTGGGACTCCCCCCTACTACAAAAACACATTTTAATGACACCATACTAGTGACATATTTTTAAAAAAATATCAAAAAAAGAATATTTGGTGACATTTTTAAGAAAAATGTCATAGAGCCACAAACATACAAGGTTCTAGTGACATTTCAATTAAAAAAGTGTCACTTCACTACAACAAAAATGTCATTACAACAAATTTACACTTTAGTGACACTACACTAGTGGCATGTTTTTAGAAAATGTCACAAAAATAAAAATTGGCATTAAATGTTTTAGAAAATGCCACAGAAGCACAAACATATAAGGCTCTAGTTGCATTTCAATAAAGAAATGTCACGTCAATTTTATGACATTTTATAAAATAATGACACAAAAAATCATGTTTGTGATATTTACCAACAAATGCCACTAAACTTTAGTAGCAATGGCATTTTTTAAAAAATGTCAGGACACTAGGTAGGTGCAAAGTAATTTTTATGGCACTTAGGTGAAAAGTGTCATAAACAAATATTTTATAGCATTTTGAGAAATGACACTAAGTAAAAAACTTTCCAAGCTTATAATGACATTTTTGAAAAAATAAAAAATGCCAATATATTTTCTAAATTTTTAAAATGCAGTAAATGATTAAAAATAAATAAATTAAACTCAATATACACTACAGGAAAAAGCGCATTCGGCGACTAAATTTCCCGACAAAAAAAAATTTGGTCGCTAAACCAAAACAGCATTAGTAGCCAAAAGTAAAGCTTTTTGGCGACTAAACAATTTTAGTAGCCAAAAGTCTACAATTGGCGACTAAAACTAAGTTTGGTCGCTGATTATATGGGTTTTAGTGACTAAAAAATTTTTAGTAGCCCAAAGTAAAGTTTTTTGGTGATTAAAAAAATTTAGTAGCCAAAAGTTTACAATTGGCTACTAAAATTAAGTTTGGTCGCTGATTATATGGTTTTACTGACTACAAAATTTTTTAGTAGCCAAAAGTAAAGCTTTTTGGTGACTAAAAAAAATTTAGTAACCAAAAGTCTACAATTGGCGACTGAAAAATAAGTTTAGTCGCCAAAAGTGGTCATTTTTAGCGCGGGAGAACTAAAATCCTAAGGCGGGAATTAAATTTTTTGGCCACCAAAATTTTGGTTGCTGAAAGTGCATCTTCGGCAACCAAATCCGATTTTAGTCGGCAAAAGTTAAGTTTTTAGCAACTAAAAAACAATTAGTAGCCAAAAGTATAGAATTGGAGACTAAAAAAATATTTTTAGTTGCCAAAAGTGATCTTTTTTTTTTTTATTTTGCTAGTAAATAGTTTATTTTACATAAATTATGTTTAATAAAATAATTATGTTTATATATATACTTTTATATTAATATGAATGTATATACTATATAAATAATACATGTTGCATATATAATCATGTGGTGCTATAGAGGTATAGTGGGAAGAGTGTGGTGTAAAAGGTTTATCGTGCGGGAGGTTGGCGGTTCGAGTCTCCGCAAGAGCGGATCAAATTATCGTCACGAATGACACTTGATAGCATCACGAATAGTGCTTACCATGACATTAAAGCCTCCGTTTGGGAAGTGTGTTGGCTTTTTGACTTTTTGACTTTTTTATTTTTTTTGTGAGAGAAGAGTATAATGATTATGGATTATATGTGATGTTTTGTTTGTTACGACTAAAATAGCCTATTTTGTCTTTTGTGGCTAAAATAGCCACAAAAGCCCTTTGCCAAACGGAGCCCTTGCCAAACGGAGCCACAAAAGCCCTTGTCACTGAAAGGTTTTAGTCTTGATGTTGTAATGACACTTATAAGTGTCACTAACTCTTTTTTTAATAGCGCTCGATAGTGCCACAAATAATATCTACCATGACATCAAAATGTCATTGAAAGTTTTTAGCCATGATGGTGTAGTGGCACATATAAGTATCTACCGTGGCACTTGTAAGTATCTACCGTGGCACGGATACAAATGACATTTGTTCAAAATGCCACAAGACTAAAAAATGTCATTAAATCAATAATTTTGTGGCACTTTCAAATGTCACTAAATTAAAAAAATGTTGTAGTGCCCACATGACATGCACATTAATTTATAGGATTGTCTTTCCAACACAAAACTGATTACCAAACAAGCTCTAAAAACACAATCTTCCTGAATGATATCTAAAGTTTATTACTTAAATTTGATCACAATAACATGCACCATTATATTTTATCAATAATGCTACAGAAAGATAGGAACTCAAAAAAATACAAAAAAACCTTAAAATTTACTGAGAAAGTTAATGTGTAGTGCATATTTAAACTTGATGTGCATTGAGGCAAAACTTATAATGAATCTTGTCTACACAATTTAAATTTTAGGTGGTCTTTTTTTTTTCTTGTTTTTGTTTTTGTTTTTGTTTTTTTTTTTGGGCATGTAATATTGCTCATTAATGTGATACATCACTATTATATTGATAAGAAAAATAATATACAAACTCACTTTCTAGATCCAATGATGTGTAAGAGATGATTTTGTTATAATTAGAGCAAATATGAGAGAGAAAGTTAACTTAAATGTTTCAATTGATTGGCACATCATTAAGTTTAACTTTTAAGTTTGAATAGCAATGCTCGCTAGCATGTTTAATTAATGATGGGACTTATAATCTTGGGCCAGTCGAGTGGGGTACAACTACAAGTCAAAATCAGCCCAATCTTAGGCCCAGAAAAGTCCAATCCAACAAGTTAATGGGGCCCACACTCCAAGTTCAAACCCATTAACATGAATCCTGTGGAATCTGGGATCCATTGATTTGTCAACTTCTTCAAGACCCAAAATGAATTGTCAATTGAATACATTTTTACCTACTTTTGTTATAAATTTGTTCTGCCAAAATAAAATAATTTAATTATGATTAAAAAAAGTTACTAATCCGTGTTTCACATATCAAAGTGGTGATGTAGATCCAAACCAAATGCATTTCCCTTTTCTTTTTTTTTTCCTTCACAAATTTAAAATTCAAATACAGTCAATTAAATTCCAACATTTATATATATATTGCGTTTCTTAAAATTTCAAAGTCAATGTGCATGTAATTTTTTTCTCCTTTCCTGGTGGGAGTTAAACCCGGTTGAATACCAACAATGTGTCCACATCAGGCCCAGTATGGGAACAACCTGACCCAAAGAAAGAAAAGGAGGAACTGACTATGGTTGGTTGGGTCCTAGAATAATGAAATGGATTAACTTTAAAAATAAAAATTTAAAGAAAAAAACAACAAAAAAGAAATAAATGAAAGTAAAAACATTTTAATCGAACTTCATTGCATAGTCGTAATTTGTTTAAGTCTAGTGTGAAAACTTAATGATTTTCAAAATGTATTCAAATTTGCTTGTTTATCTTTCTAGTCAATTTTAAAATTTTAACCAAGTCAAACTCCGGTAATTTCATTTTTACGATTTTTTTTATTTTATTTTTTGAATAATACTACTATAAGAACAATGATATTCATAATTTAGTTTAGCTTCTCACATTTTTGTTTATTTAATTTTTTTTTTAAATAATACTACTATAAGAACAATGGTATTCATCATAATTTAGTTTAGCTTTTCATATTTTAGCTTTTTGGTCTTCTACATATTTACGCTCCACTTTGGTGAGTGCTACTAAATACACCAACATAATTTTTTTTTGGTACCCACTTCACTCTCTATGTATTGATTGAAAATTGTGTTTCACAAATATGAATACAGAGAAAAATTATATGTAGATATATTTAATAGCATGGACTTCATGTCTCTTAAATTCAACATAAAAGGTTATAGTATTTTTCAATTGTTAAGAGTAATGTTTGGTATACTAAATTTTTTATTAAATAAATGATCAAATATGTTATATAGGTGTGAGGTCAACCAAAAAGTAAACTCCACATCCATATAAGATATTTGATTATTTATTTAGTAAAAAATTTGGCACGTGTTAACATTTTTCAGTTGTTAATATCATTCCTATAATATATCTAAAAATTATTACATGCCTTCTGTGACAGTGTCACGTCAAATGCGTGAGACACTGAATAATTGTTTGAAATAAACATGTCAATTAAAGCTTGGATGAGGCTTGACCTAATAGGTAGGCTCATTCATTTAATCTGCAAAATGTTAAATTATTGGAATCTATCCACTTGTCCTACCAAGATAGATCCCCATCAAAACCAAACTTGCCAAATGTTGAGTTCTTCCTCATGGCTTGTTCGCATTCCATGTGTGAGTCTAGAAAAAGTACCTTAAAATTATGGAAAGTGTTTCGTAACTCGAAAGGTCACCAGTCCGAATGACTCGACTGCTCAAAACGACGTCGTTTTGGGCAGGTCTTTTTTTTTTTTTTTTCTCTTCTTCCTTCTTGACTTCCTTAGTTCCCTCTCCCTTATATATAGACACTCCTAGGTGATGACTCACATTATGTGATGATGAAGCAGCCTAATGACTCACATTCCCTACTCGTTAGACGGCACACGTGGCTTATTTACCACTCTATAGGAAATTTTGCAAATCTTTCTCCTCGATTGCTATTTATTATTGTTATTAATATTATTATTTATTTACTCTTACTTTTACATTTACTTATTTACTATCTTTAACTCTAATTTGGCCCAACTAGTTTTATAATTTCATAGTTGTGTTAATTTGGCTCCAAATAATAATCCTAATTAATCCTATATTTGATAACCCAATGCCAAATTAGATTTTTATTTATTATTATTTATTTAATAATATATTATTACATACAACCCTAATTATGTTTATATTTATATATGTGGTTATTAATTAAACAATTAGGGTGTCACATTTCTCCCCTCCTAAATAGAAGTTTGTCCCCAAATTTGACGTACCTTAATTTTCAAAGAGATATGGGTATTTGGCTCGCATTTGACTTTTCGTTTCACACGTAGTTTCTTCGATACGATGATTTCGCTATAAGACTTTTACCAATGGTATGGTCTTGTTTCGAAGAACTTGATTATGATGATCAAGAATCTGCACTGGTTGCTCTTCATAAGAAAGATTCTCTTGAACTTCTAGGTTCTCATAATCAACAATATGTTCTGGATCTCGAAGATACCGTCGAAGCATTGAAACGTGAAACACATTGTAGACATTGGATAGTTCTGGTGGTAGTGCAAGGCGATAGGCTACAAGACCAATCCTTTCCAATATCTTGAATGGCCCGATGTCACGTGGGTTTAACTTTCCTCGCTTTCCAAATCGGATAACCCTTTTTGTTGGACAGATCTTAAGGAACATATGATCCCCTACTTGAATTCCAAATCCCGTCACCGTGGATCTGCATAACTTTTCTGGCGACTCTGAGCAGTGCAAATTCACTGTTGGATGAGTTGGATTTTCTCACTTGTGACTTGCACGATCTCGGGGCCTATCAATTTCCTGTCCCCGACTTCCGTCTAGCACAGAGGTGATCGACATCTCCTTTCATACAGAGCTTCGTACAGCGCCATGCCAATGCTTGCTTGATAGCTATTGTTATAGGCGAATTCCACTAAAGGTAGGTGCTCATCCCAGTTACCTTTGAGGTCCAACACGCATATACGTAACATGTCTTCCAACGTTTGGATTGTTCTTTCAAATTGCCCATCAATTTGTGGGTGATAAGCAATGCTAAACTTCAGTGTAGTCCCAAAGCCTTCTGCAATTTGCTCCAGAAGTGAGACACGAAGCGGGGGTCTCGGTCAGACACAATTGAAACTGGGGTGCCATGCAAACTAATAATTTTCTTGATGCATAAAGTGGCAAACTTCTTAAGGGAGTACATGATTTTAATTGGTAGAAAATGTGCCAACTTCGTCAATCGATCTACTATATCCCTTATTGCATCATTTTTCGAAACTGACTGTGGTAGGCCGACCACGACGTCCATAGTAATGTGCTCTGATTTTCATTTAGCAATAGGGAGTGGTTGCAGTATTCTTGCAAGTCTCTGATGTTCTGCTTTAACACGCTGACAATACAGGCATTTAGAGACGTGGCTTTCTATGTCTCTTTCCATTTCTGTCCACTAATAGTGTTCCTTCAGATCATGGTAAATCTTTATATTACCAGGGTGGACTACAAACCTCTAGTTATGAGCTTCTACCATTATCTTCTTTTTGAGTTCCGGAATGTCGGGTATGTAGATTCGATTCTGAAATTTTAGCATCCCATTGCTTATTATGAAGTCAGGATCAGGCGTACTCCTTTGCTCCTCTTACTTTTTCTTTAACAGTTTATCTTCATATTGGCATGCTTTAATTTCTTCAATCAAAGTGGATTCCACGGTTATATTGGCGAGCAGTCCCTTGATTTGGAGGGGAACGAGAGTGTATGCCAAACTTCTGGTCGTCTTTCGGCTCAGTGCGTCTGCTACCATGTTAGCTTTGCCTGGATAGTGATGGATCTCTACATCGTAGTCTTTCATAAATTCTAACCACCGTCGTTGCCTTATATTTAGTTCATTCTGTGTAAACAGATATTTCAGACTCTTGTGATCAGTGTAAATCTTGTAGGCTGCACCATAGAGATAACAACGCCAGATCTTGAGGGTGAATATCACCGCAACCAATTCTAGATCATGAGTTGGGTAGTTTCTCTCGTGAGTCTTTAGTTAGCGTGAGGCATAAGCAATGACTTTTCCGTTTTGCATAAGAATGCAACCTAAACCATTATATGAGAAATCACTATAAATTACGAACCCATCTGTTCCCGCAAGGAGTGCTAGTATAGGAGCTGACACAAGTTTTTTTTTTTACTCTTGGAAGCAACGCTCCTGTTTGTCAGTCCATTCAAAGAGTATGTTCTTCCGAGCTAGTTAGGTCAAGGGTGATGCTACTTTTGAAAAATCTTGCACGAAGCGTCGATAATAGCTAGCTAGACCTAAGAAACTTTGAATTTTTGAAACATTAGTAGGTCGTGGCTAGTCCACGATTGCTGTAACTTTTTGGAAGTCAACCGAGATGCCATCTTTGTTAATGACGTGACCGAGGAAGTATACACTAGTGATCAAAAATTCACATTTCTTCAACTTGGCATAAATTTTATGATCATGTAATGTTTGTAAAACCATTCACATGTTTTGTTCATGGTCTTTCGGTGACTTGGAGTATTGAGAATGTCATCAATGAAGATAATAACAAACTCGTTAAGATAGGGGTTGAACACTCGGTTCATGAGATCCATGAAGGCCGCTGGAGCATTTGTGACGCCAAATGGCATGACGAGAAACTCGTAGTGCCCGTAACGGGTTTTGAAGGCAGTCTTTTCGATGCTTTCCGTTTTGACTTTTAGTTTATGGTAGCCAGAACGCAAGTCAATTTTCAAGAATACTTGGGCGCCTTGAAGTTGATCGAACAAGTCATCGATTCGTGACAGAGGGTACCGATTCTTGATGGTGACCTTGTTCAGCTCCCGGTAATCGATGCATAATCTCATCATGCTATCATTTTTCTTTACGAACAATACTGGAGCTCCCCAAGGTGAGGTACTAGGTTGAATGAAGCCTTTGTCCAGTAGTTCCTAGA